>OX421869.1:6620000-6800065 GCA_949127965.1 Pandemis corylana | reverse complement strand
CTTAGCATATTTTAATAGCAGCGGCAATTTATATTGACACCGCGTAAATATTAATTTCTCGGGGCGCTTTATTTACTTTAAACAAAAATATTAAATCCAACTTCCTACTTACTTAGGTATCATTTTGTAGAATGGTGGTGTTGGCTGCGAATGGAAATTTTATATTTTAGTAGGTAGGTACGACTTTATTCGATTTGTAATTTTTTTATAAAACCTAGAAAGAGACTGCCCGGAAGCCACGATGCCGTTTAGATTTTCGTCTATTTATGTATAAACTCTTTTCGGTTCCCCTTTGGAGTATAATTATTATGATTACAGAAAATTTAGGTTTTTTTTTCTGAGGTATTCGTGACACTTTCAACATGAAAACTTCATTTCAAATATGTGTTTTCTGTTGTCCATTTTAGATTCTCATCCGAGTACCGCACGATGAAGCTACCGAACAACGACTGATTAAAAACAAATAGTGTCTTCTTCAACCTCGACATTGGCGGAATCATCGATAGTATCGATGGAGCTATATTACCAAAAATTTAATTGAATTGAAAGACGTGTTTTACAGAAGAATCGTTTGACATTGACACTGACACACAAGTGACAGCAGTTAATAATAATACATACCAATAAACTTTAACGTCGCTCCGTTTTCTCACTTTATCTGTGGAGCAATCGTCAGCTCAAACGAATGAACGAGCAAGTTGCTAAAAAGAACACGCGTTTTTAGGTTAACCTGCAAGATAACCTATAAAGTTGTCACCTTGAGAAAATGGACGTGAGTAACTTATCAACGGAGTATAATTTTAGTGAAATCTTGAAGATTGTGGCTGAGTCTTGTGGTATTGCAGATTGGCATTATTCTTTACACAACTTTGAAAGTGTTGGCCAAAATTACTTTGGCGTTTTAGTGCCTTTGAATTTGACGGGAACCAATGTAAACAGCGAAGTTGTAGGTATTAAATTAGTGCTGAAATTAGCTCCAACTGATAAGAGATTTCGTTTAAGTGATGCAGTGACGCGTATGTTCGACAGAGAAATATTTGTTTACAGCTCAGTACTTAGCGAGTACCAAAACATTCAGAAAATGATTTCGATAAACGCCTACATAATACCTCGATGTTATTACGCTAGTAATAAATACTGTGAGGAAGTTATAGTAATGCAAGATATGCGTGAAGATGGATATGGGCCTCATTCTGATGGAGCATTTTTAGACTTGGATCACATAATTTTATCCGTAAAAGCACTGGCCAAGTTTCATGCACTGTCTTTCATATTACAGCAAACAGATACAAAATTGTACAGTGAAATAGCAGAAAAATGTGTGCCACTGAATGAGAGTACTGATAAAAGATTTTTTGATGTCTTGAAGGACAGACTCGTGAAAGCGTTGGATAAATTTGCAAACACAGAATATGTAAAAATATTAAGGAATCTTGAAGAAAACTGCGCTAACTACATGAGGCGCGCCACAGAGTCCGCCGCTAAAACTTGTATTTGCCATGGTGATATCTGGAAAGAAAATATTCTTTTTAAATACGAAGTAAGCAAAACATTTGATTCTAATAATAAAAATATATTAATAGTAAAACAACTGCACAGACTATATAGGGTGACGATGTAATCATTTGCAATGTTTTGCTATTTAAATGATTTCAAACTTAATGATAGTCATATTTGTGAATAATCAAAATTTAGAGTATTGAATCGAAATCTAACCCGACAGTAAACTTAAATCGTTATTTGATTTAATCGATTGAAAAATTGCATACTAAATAAAAAAATCAAGCAATCAAAGCATTACCTATTTCTAATAAGTATTTATATTTTTAGGATTCCAAGCCGTCAGAAGCTTGCCTCATTGACTACCAGTCCAGTCGCATTTGCAGTCCAGCTTACGACATCCTATATCTCGTCACAAGCAGTACAGATTCAGACTTGAGACACAACCATATTGAACTGCTCTTGGACACTTATTATGAAACCTTTGAAAACTATATCAGGATAGCGGGAAACGATGTTGCTAATATTTACTCTAGAGAGGCTTTCGAGAGTGACTTGAAAGTAGTTGGTCCAGCTGTTTTCATAGTGGCTAATACCGCTCTTTGGTTATCAAATGGGTTGCAACAAGAAGGCCACGTCAGAAGCAAACAGATACTGTCGACAGATGACGAAAAAGCGAATGCTGTTAGGAAATACACATCACTAATTAAAAGTATAATTGACGACTACACTGGCTATGGTTATTTATGTGCATGTTAATAAATGAAAAAGTAGTAATCTTGAATGTGGTTTTATTGTATGAAATTTATAATAAATACCTAATAGATTGTTCCCGTGATAAAATGGTTTTTTGGCCCATTCTATTTTTAGCTATTACAAATAGTAGGTTGAGTGGATGAGTTCATATGTAATACTATTTATTTAACTACCTAATTTATCGTATTTTAGTGTAAAATTGTCGTCGCACCAGTTCTTCAGTGATGTAAAATGAATATTGTACTAATAAATTTCATTTAAAAATATAAATAATGGTATCAGTAGATGGTAGTAGTTAGAAGTGTGAAGTGTTGTATTAGACTTAAAATGCAAAACTATTCTTTATAATTAAATTCAATCAAAGTTAAAACATTTCAGAGTCGTCGACAGATACGTTAGGAGTGGCGTTTGGGTACCTCAAGCAATTCTAAAGCATTGCTGCAGTGGCTTTAAATATGCAACGCATAAGTGAGACACGGCGCCGCACTCTCGCACCATTTGACTGCGGCTGATGTGAAGAGCTAGAGCTTGCCACTTTCTTGATAGATACAGGGTCTCTTGTGGCACATCGCACAGGAATTAGACCAGCTTAAAAAGCATAATAACATGACTATAAAGCTGCATGGTTTTAGCCAAATGAAAGTTAACTTAAAGTTTCTTGCGGCGCATTCTTCTTGGCAATGATGGTCTTTCCGAATGTGCTGGTAGTTTCAAAAAGACATGTAAAAGAGCCCTTGGCGGCCAATTTGCAAAAATAAATTTTCATTTTCATTCATTTTCATTTTCATAACTTGCGCTTGTTAAGCAGTGTGCTCTGATCAAGGGAAATAGTGATTAATTTTTATATTAATAAATGTAAGGGTCATGCTGGGTTCGGTGTCTCTTAAGATGGTCTATCTTCGGTGTCAATGTGGCGTGACTTATATGGGACACGTTGTATTTATCATAATAACACACTAAGGTGGCATAAACAGGTCGTGAACGAATCAGAATCGCACGTGAAGTATTCCGTTCCACCGCACATTTTCATGGTTATCATCAAGCAAAACAACGTCGAATAAAACGATTTTTATTGTTGTCATTACAATAACATAGATAACGCTCTATGTGAATTTAAAGTGTCTACCATTGCATTGAAGGATCAAAGTATAAAGTCCGGACAGACCGACGGACGGTGTGTGCAGAGTGTAAAGCCTTCACCATAGGGTCCCACCCTATACGGTAGCCTGTAAAAGAAGCAACAACCAAACTGTTATTAGGGCGGCTCGCAGTAATTTTGACAATACTAACCGACAACCGACAACATTGCATGCATGGTCATCGGCGGATCCAGTTTTCAGATTAGGGGGTGGTCACAATAACTATCGAACGCCGTAATTCGATCAATAGCGCTAAGCTAGAAGCCCTAGTTTTGGTCATAGGAGCAGCTCATTGTTGCCAATTCTTTTTGTGTCGGAATTGTGGATTTTGTTCTATGTGGATTGTGGATCTACGAGTGCCGAAGGAGGTGGTCATGAACTACTTGATCACCCCGTGGATCCGCCACTGTGCATGGTACCTTCAAGCAAAACTCCTGTACGAAGCCACAGCCAACTGAGCAAAAATGACCGCAAGTTCAATAATAGTCGCTTGTCACCGTTGTCAAACAGTTTTAGTCACATACTTACAATGCGTCTATTTTCTTAATGTCCGTCAGCATCATCGGTCTTCCAAATGCTTTTAATTGTATTGGACTGAATGATACCTTCCTATATAAATTCAGTGGCAGTCGGAGTATTGTATGGTCATTTTCTTCTATTATGTAGCCACTAACCTCTGCAACTGATGGCCATCCGACAATAGTCAAAAGACAAAGTGAGACGCTGGTCATTAAGAAAATAGACACAACGCTGATGATCTATTTTTCATGTCTGTGTTTTTTTTCTTGTTTATTTTCTATAAAATTGTGTATATTCTCTTATATTTGTGTGTCTTGCAAAAAGGAATAAATGTCTTCTTTCTTTCTTTCTTTCTTTCACTGTAACATACATATGGAAACATATATGGAAATGGTAAATGATACATCGATTACTTCCTTTCCGAAGTTTGTATCTTGGTCTTACTCATGCAAGAAATAATCTGTAACCCCAAACGAATATACCGTCTCTGCTCCGTTCCATCCGTTGTGGTTAAAAATGTAACGGATGGTAGGAAGTCGCATTCAAACTTTACTTTGCCTCAAAAAACAAGCCCGCTAAAATATAAATCGACGATATAAATTTGTTAATCGTAAATGCCCCGACTAAACGCTTTTCATCGTTAATTATCAGGGACTGTGTTTTAGCACGCCACTGGATTTATGTAACCTGGAAAAGGAAATATTAATGTAGGTAGTTTTTTGTTTACCCAAATGATTTAAAATTGCGTTATTTATAATTACTTTTTCATGTCATCATCTACATAATTATATATGCGTATTACTGCTAATGCTTTCCCGGGTTAGTTATAAAAATTAATAAAATTAGTTGAATTCCTTAACGGAAAAGCTCATGTTAAATCTCAAATATAATTTTTTTCACACACTAATTCCGAAAAACTCAGAGATGAGAGGTGCGTTTGAACTCACGACCGTTTGCTATATTCTTATTTCTGAGAGAGAAAGAGAGAGACGGCCTTGGGCATTACGAGTAGTATGACAAGTAGCATGACGAGTAACAGACACACTAAATCTATGTGTCTTTTTCTCGCTATTTTCCTCTCTACCTGTCTCTCTTTCTTTCTTTATGCCGCTGTGGTAGAGTCTGCGCTGGCATATCAGTGGGAATAGGTAATTAAATCTAAACCCGCTGCTAAGTGTGAGGCGATGTCTAATTACTAAATAGGGTTTCCGTCTCACGGCATGACGTACAACTCTACACCCGGTAACGGGGAAGCTGTAATATTTCGTACGCCTACAACTAATTAGAATGGATCCACTAATTGTGACGGATGGATAAATCCTTTTGGTTTATTGAGTTGATTACGTCCTTATGTGATTCTGGGGCAAATGAGATAGAGGATGGAGGTAAAGCCCCTGAGTGCGCGGTCTGCGGTTCGCAGGATTTTTGCATTATGCAGAGGATTTGACAGGTTTTCAATTTATTTTCACAAAACTAGTTTATCAACGCATTACGTAATTAGATCTTAAAATTTCGTACCTTATTTAACATTAGCTTTTGCCCGCGACTTCATCCGCGTAGAATCAAAATTTGCTTCTTCCTCTCTCCCATCGAAAATGTACAAAAACCAGCCATATGCGAGTCGTACGAAATAAGCCCGTTTCTTGCATGGACTGCCATTATTTTTTATCTCATCCTTTTGTTCAGTGGGAATTTTGAAAAACCCCTTTTTATGACGCCTATGTGATCTTTAAAGAACATGTTTACTAAATACAAAGTCAATATTTTCTATCGTCCTTTTATCCCGTGGGAAAATTGGAAAATCCCTTTGTAGTGCGCCTCTTTGACCATCAAGGAATATGTCTGTCAAATACCAAGAAACAATATTAGCAAGACTCTTACTCTTTTTTTCTTATCCCATAAGAATTAAAAAAATCCTGAAATCAGTTTTCAGATATAGTTACCTACTGATATGCCAAGCTTAAAGATTCTAGTAATAATAAAAAGATTTCAAAGTATAAAATCTTTTTTTTTCTCTCTATCTCACCGGAATTTTGAAAAGTCTTGAAATTAATTTTCAGCAGTTATGATTCCCTACTTGTGTGCCAAATTTCAAGACTAGTAATTATAGTTATGGACATTGGCTCCCTTTTCAGTAGACTTACAAGCCCCATTTATTCCCTATTAAGTGAGAATTTTGAAATTTTCCGGGATAAAAAGTAGCCCATAACCTGGCCGGTCATTTTCTCAACAGATTAGTAACGTTTGCATCAAAATCCGTCAGACTTTTTCACGCGATGCGCTCGCAAATATACAGATAAACAGACCAAAATTCTAAAAACTGTTGGAATGTGTTCTGTTATCGATTCTAAGTATCCCCAGCCATTTTTTTTTATTAAATATCTTCCATATACAGAGTTTCAACCCTCTTCATCTTATTATTATGTATATGTATATTAGCCAACTAAGTAACAACATTCACTGGTTTGTTAACAGGAAAATTCTGTATCAAATATAAAGCTGTAATATGTAACAGCTATAAAAATATGTTATTTCATGAGGCCAGCACATAAACGCCAGTATTATTGCCAACAAAACATTAATCTGACGTTTATCTTGATTGGGTAAAGTTACCCACGTTTGTCACCTGCGAGTTGGCCAAGCTTTTCCGGTGGGGTGGACGGCGGTGACTTTATAAAATAAACACGGAAGGAGGCAAGCAGGCACGGCTATTGCTATAATAAAACGAAGAACGTTTAAAATACGAAACGTTGGAATGAGCTTGCTGTGGCAACATTCCCACACTAATAAGACGTATTGGTATTCAAAATACGAGTCCACGACATTTTAAAAGGGCCGGTAACGCAACCATATTTTCTAATCTTACATTATTAAGAATATATTGGTTTTGAATGCTATCCGATAACTTAACGGCGCTATTCGGATCGCTACAAAACTGAAATGTTCCTGCATTATGTATTTAAATCTGTCGGTTTTAATGTCTAGACAATTTATTACCGAGCAACATACGAATGCGTGGACGGATGACCTGGTTAAAGTCGCGGGTTCACGGTGGATGCAAGCCGCTACCAGCCGAGCGAGGTAATAACTGGAGGTCTACGGGGGAGGCCTATGTCCAACAGTGGATGTCCTATGGCTAATATGATGATGATGATGACAATGATACGAATGTGTCTTCAAATATCTGTCATTTTCTAGAGCAACAAACTATTCAATTATGTAAAGACAGTAGAGGAGAGGCGCTTAGTCGTCTTTGCGAGTCTCGGTGAGGGATTACGATACTCTGGACCGCAGGACTGTCCCGGGCCAGGCACTAATAGTGGACACACTCCTTTAATCCTGTTGTATATTTTATGTCCCACTGTTTTTATCGGGTGTAAATGACAAAAGTTATACCCGTTATAAATATTAGGTTAAATACGCGGGCAAAGTTGACTCCTTTGTTATCGTTTAACTGCGCAACTAGAGCCATTAAAATAATAAAAGCTTCAAACTAGAGTAACAACGTCCTTCCTTTCCCAGGTAATTCTGTTTCCAAGTTGCTAAGTAATTAATTATTAATTCGCAGGAAGCAAATCGCTGCGAATGTACCACGAAGTTTCATATAATTTCGATAGTTTATTGATGACGATGATATATGATATGATTATGTTCTGCGAATAAAAGGCTGAAGCATAACGTATTAATCAGTAAAGTTTGTGTTTACGGAGAAAATATTTGACAGTGTTTGGTCGAAGACATACTTACAGTAGGTATCTACCTAACCACTGACTTCCAACTTGACTCATAGACTTGCAAAGGTTTTATTCTCTAAATGAAACTCTACTGTGAAGTAATTTATAATAATGTTTACTGTACAAGTGTTAGATGAGTATGTCTAATATACACGGCCAGAGATGTTGTATAAAAGGCATTGAACATTTTAACGGACAACAAACAGCTTCACAGCGCTTGATATTTATCGAGGAAACTCTGTAATGACGTCGTATGCAGTTAGTTGGTATGGGCCGTAGATTGCATCTGCATTTTAGATTACCCTTCTCATCTCCCAACTGCAACGCTACGGCACTCCTGTGTCTGTTTTAATTTCATTATTTCTTTAATTACTTACAGTTTAGATTACTCAAGTCTCTCGTCAAACAGATGGCGATGGCGTGTAAATAAACTTCAAGTTTTATTTCTGTTCCTTTTCTTCGTAATCTTGGTTTACGAATCTCGTAATCTTAACAACGTATGCCTTCTATATGTAACGGAACTGAGTTTGCGTATTTGAGTTCGTGTTTGCTTACTATTTGGCCAACTTCCGCGCTAAGATCTATAAATGTGACGTTCATTTGATTGATGTGTGTATAATGTTGTTCGGAGGTCGAGTCAATATTTGTCGGTTGGATCAAACACCTTGATAATAGTGTTCTGAGTTTGCGGTCTCAACTGGAACAGCTACTACTGCTATACATAATATAATAGATAGTGGATTGAGTAAATCAGTGTCGTCTGTTAAGTATGTGCTGGTATAGGGGAGACCGAGGAGAGTTGAGACAGAGGTGAGTTGATACAAAGCCGATTTATCTGAACTGTGACAGTTTATCGGGCTGGTAACTTCGCTAATTCGTTGCTCTTTCTACACTCCACAGTTTGTGTGAAGTTGTGACCTCGCTCACTGTCATAGGCGCAGAGAAAAAGGCTTTGTATCAACTCACCTCTGTCTCAACTCGCCTCGGTCTCCCCTACAGTACTCTAGACGAGTTATATTTTATACTATCTGATTGCCTTTACCACCCTAAAGTTCAATATTGTTTACTATTAAAGTGGCTAAAATAAATTTTATTTTGATGTAGAAACTGGTAGAAAAAATGGTATAGCACTTACTTGGAAGACTATACGTGCATGATTTTAATAAAAGGTACAGAAACCGAATTGCAGACAGCAGAAATGTAATTCATATTTCATAAATCAAATCTAAAAAGCAGATACATTTGTTTCTGTTTTAATCTAATCTAATACTAAGGTTCCAAAAATAAATTGATTATTTGTCACAATGCGGTGGACCGTTTTCATTGAAATGTGATTTTCGCGCTATTGTATTGCTGAGAAAAGAATACTGGCAAGATGGCGGTCGTTTCTCGCGTGGCGATATTACCCTCGGAAATATTTGAAACTGCGCCACGGGCGGCCGGAACCCTGCGCAAAGACTACCTACTAGAAAATAGTATTTTATTTTAAGTAAATATATTGCTTTCTTTTCAAACCAATTTCTTTATAGTTCAATTTTTGTTTAGAAAAAACAAATTCCTTCTTTTTAGAAATACATACTTATCTGTTTTTTAAGATAAGAAAAGGTAAAAGTCTATTTTCCGGTGTAAGAGGTGTACCTAATACAATTATTAATTACTTCACTGTCGAGTAAAGTTGTCCCTTATGTTGCTGAACCATAAATGCATTAAAAGTACCTAATGAAAATAAAGTATACTTGCACGTGCATCAACCGATTCCAACTCATAACACCTATCTTCCCGTGCAAATTTTGAGGTCTTCAGCTGATCTGTTAACCTATATCGGTAAGTACTCCATACCCAGATACTCACAAGGTCGTCGAAAAAAACTAAAGCACGCAGACTGAAGAGCTGAATTAACCGCATCGCTGATCTACTGCAAGATTAGACCATTAAACCAAACGGAGGTGAATTTGAGCAGTTATTTATCAAGAAAAACTGTAGGTTCTACGGAGAGGTAAGCAACATACTCTCGGTTCCGCCGATATTCATGTGAAGACGAAACTGTCAAATACGTTATCGCCGGATTTTTTCGTGGCTGACATAGCTGAGTAGCTGCCATTTTAGTTGGTCGCGATAGGTACCTACCTACGCATGTGTATATCCAGTTTGTGATTTTGTAAGCGTATTTTATCAGCTAATAAACTATTCTTATTCATATTCTTTTAGGGGAAGATTAAGCCCATCAATTGATTTATACACAATAAAATTTTCCACAGTACGTAGACCCTTTGCCTTTAAGGCTATGATCATGAATCCATGACGTATGCAATTGCTTTGAAATACGTGAATCATTTCAAAATGATTTACTTCTCCGGTTGTTTTTACGCTCTAAGGCTATAAGGGGCGGGAGAGGGGATCAGGAAGTACAGCCAAGCGTGTTGATTGCCGACAACCGTGGAGGCTCCACGATAAGGCTGTATAAAGATCGTATAGAGGTGCTTACTCGTCTGAAAGATTACATATCACACCTTTAAAGTTCGGACGGTTTTTGTATGAATAGAATATTTGAGTTAATTATTTTGATATTTTATATAATACATACATACATACATAAATCACGTCTTTATCCCTTACGGGGTAGACAGAGCTTAACAAGGCCTAAAGGCCACGTTTATTTTATGTGAACTGTCGATTAAGGTACTGCTATACAAATTACAAACTGATTTGGATAATGTCGAATATTTATTGAAAGATCAGAGTAACATTCGTTTTAAGGATACTATATGTATACCTACTGTAATTTAAGTAATAATAGTTACACTGCTTTGTCTGAGCTATTTGATGTTCAGTGCCTCTTTTCTAGACTGTTCAAAGACACATTAAATATGATATTAGAATATTTAGGGAAGTGCCGGCCACTGACATGTGCACAAATACGCGAATCCACGTGTGTGGGACGACAGTTGAAAATGCTGCGAAGTTTTTGCTACATTCACACTGTTCCGGGCTAAGACGATTTATTTAAGGGCATAAACCTCAAACCTTCGCGCAATCTCCACTAATATGCGCGACTTTATGCGTTGATGCAAAGGTAACTGTTTGACGTGTCTCTATTCGCTGTGTAAATTTTAATCTTTTCAGGTTGTCCAGTCTGTCTAGTCTGCCTGCTGTCATGTTCAGGCTTTAAACCTGGAAATTCCATTTTCGAAGTTCATTTCATACCGCTCCGCTCTCACTAACAGTCAATTAATTTAAGAGTGAGGAGGATGGTACGATACGAACTACGAAAATCGAATTTCGGAGTAGCCCCCCAGGATGCTTTTGGCATTGTCGCGTAACCCGCATGACGTCGCGGCGGCGCGTTTCCAAACAGTAGGTTTCCTAGCAAAGAAAAAAACCAACGCAGATCGGAAAAGCGCAAATGTAACAAAAACTTTGCAAAGCCATTTCCATATGTCATTCCTCGCATGCGGGTGTCGTGTATGTGTGCACCTACTAGTGGCCGGTACGAGATACAAATCACGGCCGAGGCTGCGACGTCACTTTGACTGTGGCTAACTTTTGAAATGATACAATATTACAAGACTACAAGTTTCAAAAGTTACGTTACATTCAATACACTACTCAAGGGTGTGCACTCTGCTGGATCCAAGGAATTTTGTTACATCCTCTTAATTTGTGTCGTGTCAAAAAAAAATTATTAGGATATTTACGAGGGTTCCCTTTAATTTTTTACTTCAATGGATTTTTAACTTCGTATGCTTTGTGTAGGTATTTTAAAATGATTCGGGAATTTCACTTAGTGACAAAAGTAAATAAATTTTACTTTAATTAAAAATTTGTTTTTTTTTAACAAAAGAAATATCAAGAGTCTTCATTAACCTTCAATGCAACGCGCTGTTGAGTCTTTTTGTAGTCGAATATAAACTAATATATGTTATTAGGCAATAACCGAGCTAGCTTTAAATAGCGGAGCAACTTAACTTCTAAAACTGAAATTTGTTTCCATCAAATATTCATTAGGCTTCACTAACTTTTGCCTGCCCCAAATTAGAGCACATACAAACAACAAAAAAGTTCTCCGCTTTCATTTTCAATGGAATTTAATAGAGCCTTAGTGTTTCATGAACTATCGCAATTCATAATATCTAAAGATAAACATCCTTTGCGTGTTTATTTAGGGTGCGTTTCATTTGATAATATATAAATAAGAACGTAAGATATTATAATTCACAGATTAGAAAATTGTTACTTATAACGACTTTCGGTTTAACGTCATACCCTAAGAAACTTTTAAACACTTCGTATAGGAATACAAAGTTACAGTTTTCACTCAACTCACATGTGTCAAACACACTCTCTGTCTGTCTGTTTACGTTAAAACCGCCTTAACAATCGTGATGAAATTTGGTAAGAATAAAATAGGCTGAGTAGATACTTTCAATCCCGGAAAATTGGAAAGTACCCGTGGGATATCGGCAAACAATTTCTTCGCAGACTACATCGCGGGTAAAAACTAGTCGTTAGTCGTAGCAGTAGTAATCTGCTTGTAATTATTTTATTTAATAATCACGTAAATACCGACGATAGGGTTGTTGGATTGCCGGTGTCTCCTGTCACGCCTGTCTTGTGGGATCGGGTTCCTATTTGCTGGCACTGATGTGCGCTCACTGCCCCAGATTATTGATGGCAACGCCTCGCCTCGCACACAATAAAACAACAGCATGCCAGCCAAGGGTGGACAGGGAAATGGGTAAATTACCACACCATCTTATGTTTTAGGTCATTCGTTCGAATGTTGGTTTGGTATAAAAGTATTATGTGAAAAGTAAAGTCATTTTCATGCGGCATTGGTGATTTTGCTTAATTTTTTTTCACTTCATAAATTTTAAATTTTTAGCCTGTCTCAAAAAGTTCGAACCTAAAGTAAGTATAGTTATGAAAATGGCCACTTGCCACTTTCTACATTAGAAAAAAAACTATAAGGTTGAATTCGTATTTTGATGTTACGGTCTGTTTCATATGGTTTCAATAAGGAAGATATGGCTGACAGATCCATAGAATGTAACTGTTAGCGTTCACGAAAGTTTCCTTAATTTTCCTTAGGAAATCCTTATTGAAACAGACTTGTAAATAAGACGTAGGTACAAAATTATACTTCATATTAGGATGGTAATGGAATTCCGTGATATACTAGGTACAATCTACTTTTTCTTGCCTGTCCAATGTAAGATTAAAAGTGAAATTCCACAAGGATAACTAGATTTCCCGTTTTAGCAGCTTTGTCGTGTTGTTTCATCCGCGGTTCGCATGTGTGGGTTGCACGGCGATGTAGATGAGGTTATTGTTTGCGGCGCTTGTCGCTCGAGATTTGGATCACGTGCCACTGCGTCGCGCGATGGAATTCGGATACCTTTCCAGAGCTACCTGACAACTACACGGGGTGACGTGCATATTCATTACTGTCAAGATTTGTTTGTAAACAACGCGTTAATAGGTTATGGGGTCAGGTAACTTAAAAATAATATAATAGGCATCTCTTCTAATGTGAAAAGTTAGAGACGTGTGTGAGTTTGGCGTTGAGTTTCATTTGTGATAGGATTTCTTTACATTTAAGGGAAGTGCGTTATTATAATTACTATTTGACATCAAGTAACAAACCCTCAATAAACATGGTGACAACCGAAATAAGAAAAAGGCCGATGGTCTTATTTGAACATTATTTGAATAAACACAGGGCTTAGGAGCTATATTGTATATCTGTATACAACATTTCTCATTAAAAAGCTTTTCGACATTCATTGTATTAATCGTAACAGAACAATTTGCCGGAATAACGAAAAGCATAATACTCCCTCCCGGGATCCATAGAATGAAATAAGCCTTCATTCCTCTGAGACTAATTATGCTTCTGATTCGTAACTACGACACATTTACTTCAATACCCTCTATTAGCCAGCCGAGCTTACGTTTCCCCATGTAGAAATGATTTTGTAAAATCCTGACTCTGTATTTAATGGTGAATATGTGAATGAAACGAATTGATCAGAATGTGCAGTTGGATGAACAAAAATATTTAATTAATTTCGGCTTTCAGCAAGCCTTAGATTTTTTAATGTGCTTAGTAGTCGGCCTTTGTCCAGCAGTGGGACGGGACCCTTGTATACAATGTTCATAATGAACTAGATTACTAAAATATAGTTTTCTATTTAATTATATCGATATCTTTTGAATTAACCGCTGCGTGATAGTAATTTCAAACTTCGAAATAAAGGTGCTTTCTATAAAAAAATTAAGTGGATATTTCATCTGACTTGTCACGTTTATAAAAAATGTTATGAAAATAACCACAGGATGCGAAGTAGGCTGCGTACTTCTTGCGCTGGAATTTCTGCAAACAGGGTAAATAGACATTACCGGTCTCGCTATTTTAAATAGTTTTGAAGAAGAAAATCGTTTCTCGACGGTTATTTTATTTTCCTTCTATTTTCTCTGCTATCTCCGTTGCTGCTTTACTTTTAGAAATTTATAAATAATCGAAATACGTTTTAAATAAATATAAAGCAAGTAGGCACGTAACAAACTAATACTATCGTTAGTGCAGTATTTGAAAGTGATATCTATTTGAAAGTTTCATCATACCTACTTTGCATAGGTACATAAAGTTTTGCAATCTGCAATGACGCTAGCAAGCGGTGGCGGTAACTAACAGGAAGCTTCCATCTTGTTTTTAAAATTAGTTTTTTTTTTTCATTTATTTGGGCTCGAAACTCTAAGCGTCTCTAAATTTCGTAACTACGTTCAAAATATGGAATAAAATAAAATAATCAGCCCTGACAATTAGCTACTCTTAGAGCGTTTGCATTGCACACTATCCGGTCCTACATCGGTGTCGGACGCTGATGATACAGGAAAAACAAAAAAATTGCGCATCACGTACCTGCCTTTTAGATTGTCCGATTTGATGTCGGGTATCGCATCTGACACATTTCTTACCTTTAACTGGCGCCGATATCTTATCGGCGTCCAACATGGATATTGAATCGGATAATGTGAAACGTTCTTAAACTCATAGCTGGCCAGCTACTGTTAAGCGTAGTAGAACGCGTTTATAGCGGCGCCGCAGTCGAGTGGGTACGCCGGGCACTAACAAAAACTAGAAAACGTTGCCAAGAATATAGTTGAGCTTTTACGAGTATAGCACCAAAAAACACAAATCTATATAGGCAAAATTCTTACTTTAATTTGATCGTTCTTTCGATCTTGTCCCTTTGCGTAAATCCTGCAGATTCGTTGTTACTATGCTATGCTATAGAGGACTTTAATTTGTTGAGCATACATTGTGCGTTGTCATAGTGAGATGATGGCTTGTTAGCTTGTTAAAACGTTCTTAGGGTAATGTTAGTATGACAGCGTTCCATAGTGGCTCGAAATTATTGACCGTGGCCGTACCTACAATATAATAATTCGGTGCGCGGCAGGATGTTATTTTGAAAATAAAAAAAAATCCCTCGTCTTGTCTCCAGCAACCCTTGCACTAAGGCTTAGCGGCTTAGACCCAAGACCGGGCTTGTTAGTACAAAGCGACTGCTTCCACTACTCTGTAAGATATTTCAACAGAAAAATTGGAAGTAAGTTTGCTCCTGACTTTCGACTTCGAGCGGTTTAAAAAGCTGAACCAAATAATGAGATCATAATGCAAGTCATAAGTTTCGTCGCCAGCATTGGTTTTCTTGAAAATAATTTTATTGAACGAATCTGGCAGCTTTTCAACAGATTGCTGAATAGAACCATCTATTGAATCTGATAAAATTTGGAATATACATACTTTTAAATGAAGAAGTTCATTTGAAATCTTCTACGCATTAATAAATACTAAATATTTTTGCTTCTTAAATGACTGTACTCAGAAACGTGAGATAATGTTTTTTTAAATCCCTACTTACATAATACATAAATAAAAAATAAAAGGCACAATTTCTAAAGGTTACTGCAGCAACAAAATGGACATGGTTCAAGTCGTTAAACTTGGATTAAGCTTGAGAGCTTCATACATTTTGACAGTACTAATTAGTATGAGCTTCTTAAATCGAGATTTCTTTGTTACTATACCTTGATCAACTTCACTACATAATATAATACAAAGTAGCTTTCCGCTGTCTGTCTGTCTGTCCCTATGTATGCTTAGATCTTTAAAACTACGCAACAGATTTTGATGCGGTTTTTTAAATAGATAGAGTGATACAAGAGGAAGGTTTAAATGTATAAAGTTACGCAGAAGAAGTCGTGGGCAGAAGCTAGTAATACGTAATGTACACCTAATTCTTTATGTGAGTTTTACAGTGATGTGAGTGACGATTGCAATACCTGTCTGCAGATATTTTGAGTTATAAATAAGTTTACATTTCAAACACTAATAAAATATCGTTATCTACCTTAGATTAAATGAACGTTACCCACATAAGTTGGTGTGCGTGGGCTTGCGAACTCTAATGCGAATTTAATGGTGCCTCTTTGCTGTAGTCGCAAAAATAGCTTGATATTATTGTATCCTCGTTGCCTTCAATTTCAGTGCTGAAAACCTCCAATTGGGACATTGTTTCACGTTAAGTGTTTTTCAATATATTTATCCAGAACACATTTGCGGCTTAATTAAGTAGGTGTATCTAGGTATAGTGTAACTTTTTTTGGTGGAGTACCTACTTACTTTTTGTAGACTGAGTGCATGCGCTGTCATACATCCCACATTTATTTTATGTGAACCAAGTTTCAAGTTTCAAATTAGAAGTGGGTCACATATTTAAACCTGCACAGTTTGAAGATTTACATAATTAGGAACATTGATATTTTGATCGCAAGTACAGTAAAAACTTATAAATGAAAGTAAACTTAAAGACTATTAAACGTTTATTGAGTGCCTGTCTCTAAGTGCTATTCAGAAAAATAGAAGAACTTTAGAAAGAATGCAAACTTTCATTGTATTCTTTTAATAAAGAAACTGTAGCTACGTTACATTATCTCTTATGTTCGTATTCTGCAAAGTGTGAAGAGCGAGGTCTTTTAGTCTCTGAAATCAGCATACGAATTAGGGGCTTTGGGCTTTATTAAATTTTTATCATGAAGCTTTTACATTTATGTTGTTGTTTCTACTGGTAGTTCGTGGCTGGGATGTTTGACACGTTTCGTCTACTTCCGACCCTGTTACACTCTCAGCGGAGGAAATGCCGTTCTTTCAGATAGGTAACGTTAAGATTGACATTATTATAGTGTGATGATATTACTTAGAAAATGTAATGGGAAAAAATTGATACCAAAGAAAAACTAAATAAAAATTTAAAACAACTTCGAGACTTCTATTTGGATAATTTTATTAGGTTTTGGTTCTTTTAACTTTTCATAGTGTTACTACTCTTGTTTCTGATGTCTTGTCAACTGTCCGAAGGTTAACTGGAGGAAACCACTTCCAGAGATAAGATCGCTTTTGTACATTTGTTTTGTTCTGTAAAGTTTAAAACAAAATTTCGTTGTTTGCTACAAAAAACAGAAATTAATTAATCTTTTTCTTGATCGAGCTCGTGTGGCGATAAAATCATTCTAAAGGCCAGGTGTGAAACATTTATCCGATAATGTAAACAAAACGGCCAGAAGCAGGTCAACATGACAATGTAACACTGAGAATGAAAGAGAAAATCACGTTCTGTTTGCCGAACGATTTGGAAGGGCGCGGTAACTATTTATGATTCGGCAGTTTTCCTACTGTTCTCCATTTGCCATATGCTACTGAACAAACCCATGTCACGTACAGTCGAATCATTTCAATCTGCCCCACAGTGGAACCTTCTCGCAATAAATGCCGTAATAGCATGGAAGCGCCTGCCAAGAAAGTCATTAAGACTTATGTTTTAAAATTCCGCAATGGGTCGCATTTTAAGAGAGTTTATTCCTACTGAGCTGGCAACGTCGTGTTTTTGGTGTTTTTTAGCGTTCCATACCCAAAGGGTAAAAATGGCTATTGCTAAAACTTCTGTCCGTCCGTCTGTCACCAGGCTGTATCTCATGAGCCGTGATGGTTATAAGTTGACATTGACAGATGCTGTATTCCAGATGATGTATACAATGTCAATTTCGACCATGAATCCTGATTTTTTTTTAAAAGTTGATTGAAACGAAACATTGTTTAAAGTTGATTTAAAGCTTCAAAATTAAACAAAATTACGGTCGTAAAAGTTGATCATTGACTTCGATGTTCGATAAGGAAATAAAAGTTTTAGGAAGCAAAAATTTAGTAGCCCGTGTTAAATATCGGTTAAGTTTCTGCCGCTTCCCGCAAGCAATCTAAGTTTCCCCTTACTTCCCTTTCACAACACTTAGCGAGGTATGCCTACTTTTATCTAACTTGTTTTGCGATTCATGGAAAGTAGGCGCAACAGAAGCATGATTACAGATTACAGGTCCTGTTCCTACAATTGATTGATGAGTAAGTCAATATAGGATAATGTACTCGTAGGTATCGAATAATGTTCGTATCTCATATCTATTGTTTTATTTATTTAATTCAAATTCAGATAACTTTATTTGAGAACATTAACATTCCATAAATACATACAAATACACAACGTGTATATCCTTTACAATACAATAACTCTTTATTGAACACCACATATAACAACCAAAACAGAAAAAGGTATACAGAATATTACAAGGTAAAAATAGACAACCACATGGACAGGAGAACAGAACAGATCTGAGCAGGTGGTGCAATTTAGAATATATATATTAATATACTAAGTACTGAAATACATAATTATTATACATGAAACACACATTTACAATAAATGGAGATATAAATAGACACATACATACATACCTAAAAAGCCAGCTACAAGATTCATGCACAAGATGACAGATAGTGCTCCTTCAACATAGATCCTTTACGGAGTAGACAGAGCCTAAGGTAAGGTAACAAGACCTACAAGTCACGTTTAGCAACATTGTGGGTAGGTGGAAAATGGAATCAAAATATTGATGGGTTGCTAGCTACATCACGTATAACATGATTCCTATGATTTTCACTCATTCCCTCAATGGGCTTTGACCATCAGTGCGGGAAGAGAAGCAACTGGTACATCCTATGTTTTTTCTTTGCTCCCAGATCAGCATAATATAATAATAAATTGAGTAAGGTAGAGGTACCCTACATTATATCTATAATTTGTATACGAGTGCAGGTATGTCCGGTAGGTATGTATTAGTGACATATCACAAAACTACCCTAGCACAAACAATCTAAAGCATACAACTTTCATCTAACATCATCTGATAAACGCTGCAGTTTGGTAAAATTTAGGTACCTAAGCACATTTTGTTACACACAAACTTCTGCACGACAAGCAATTACAAACATGCCAGTGCTAGCTCGCACATGTCTAGCACTAAGCGACTTATGATGGCAAGGAAACCCCTCCGTAGGACATCAACGGCACAACAAAGCTTGACTAATGCCTATAGCCTTCGTTTCTCGCAAACTTACAAGTATCTAAAGTATTAGAGTAC
Source organism: Pandemis corylana (assembly GCA_949127965.1). Lineage (NCBI taxonomy): Eukaryota > Metazoa > Arthropoda > Insecta > Lepidoptera > Tortricidae > Pandemis > Pandemis corylana. The sequence continues at coordinate 6,780,882 of OX421869.1, read as the reverse complement.
CTATAGTAAACACGTCGTTTCGACGTTTTTCATAATATATATTTTCTCTTTGTAATTTTTTAAAGCATAAAATTTTTGCTATGTGTTTAAAGTTTGGGGTTTCCAAGAGCTGGCATTAAAAATTTATAATCACACGTCATTTGTCACAGCATTAGCACACTCATTTAAAGGGCATTGTATTTAACTAAAATTCCAAAGTCTAATTAGAAACATATTTATTCATGTTAGAGTTACAGAAACACCTACGAGTTTTAAAGAATCTTCGTAATAACCTTTGTTGAAAAGACGACCCAGTAATACGAATGCCATTAAGCGCGTTTTCTATAGTTTGATGTAAATGTTAAAAATTGGGGAATGTTCTTATTTTAGCCGTATCATAGACCACAAATACCATCAAATTATTTCTATGATTTTGCACTTTGACCGCTAAAGCAAACAGAAATCTCGAAATGAACCGTAAAAATGTCGTACCTACGACGTTTATTTCCGGATTTCTTTGTAAATTCGTTAGGTCTATTGTGGTCATTCCGATCCCAAGACAATGTAATCAGCGGTAAAAGGCATCGATCTTGCTTTGTGCTGTGCTCCAGGGACCACCTATCGCAGCCAACGGCCAACGGAAGTGCTTCAACCGTACCTACACAAATCTAATTTTGGCGATTTTCTTGGTTTACGTAAGTAGGTTCTAGAAATAGTTCTGTGCATGTTTTCTTTTGACTTTTTGAACTCAAACGATATCCTTAATCATTTTCCGAAATGTTGCACTAACATTTGATATTTATTGAGAAATGGGTTCAAAGCCACAGTCGTGTGCTCATTGAGCTTCTGTGGATTATGCATATGATGAAAATGAGATGAAAAAAGGAAAATGATTTATTTTCATTACATCACACTTAACAATTTTAGAGGCTGAAACATACTTTTAAGCTTAAGAAACTCTGTGACAGGGGGTACCGCTCCTCGTCCTATTAAAGAAAGTATACATACATAATGTTCTGGGGTGTACAGAGGTTTAAGAGGTGTTATTTTAGGGATATCAATCGATAAGTAGTGTAACTTTTATTCAGTATCAAGTTTTTGCATGAATGATAAGATAAATGATTTTATAATAGTCTCCCACGAAATTGCAGTATCTAAGAGGTTATTCGTTGTCTTTAGAAAAATACGAACCGTAAGAATATCGTAAGCAATACAGTTTAAAAATGCATCCCGCAAAAAGGTCGTAACAGCTATCGTCCGTATAAACAGGAACAGCGTAGGGGAGATACGGATAAGACGGGGACGCTAAGGTAAAGAAGTAAAAATACAGTGTGTTTGAAATAACATCAGTGCTATTTATTAATCAAACATTAATTACTTATTGTAGTTTTATTTGGCATAGCTTTGGACTTGGTAACTAATCACATAAAAAATATAAAATTAAAATTATGAGAAATTAAAAAAAAACCATCTTACCCCACATATGGGGTAAGACGGGATACTAAAAAAGGGGCAAGATAGGGACAATGGGTAAGATGGGGTATCATACTTTCCTTGCTCCATTGTCCCCTCGTGGTCTTCTTTTTATAATTACGTACCATCGTGGCACGCAACTGTTACCTGAAAATCATGGAATGGTTGCAAAATCACAAACAATAAAGCATAAGCCTGTTGAAAGAGGCAAGATGGGGCACGCCCCATCATGCCTCGCAAAATTTGCCCCGTCTTGCCTTACCGTCCATTATTTAGCAAAAATATTAGTGAAAAAAAACACACCAAACGTCACACATTTTTACTGACACCACACGATAGTTTATACAATTAGGAATGCTTTAAAAAAAATAAGTTAATCAGGCACTAGTACTTACGGTTTTATAACAATTTATTGAGGTCCCAAATATTACATCGACGAAATCGGTAAACACGTTTTGACCTGTAGCGTACAAACGCATGCACTCTCAGTCGCTGCCGACCTCGGACTGATGGCCGCTCGGTAGGAGCGTACCGTCGGCCGTTACGATGCCGTAGTGTGATATATAGTTTCGTCTCTGTGTGTGTGGCCCCGTCTTACCTCGCGTCCCCGTCTTATCCGTATCTCCCCTATCTAATTTTTTGTGAAAAACATAAATTTCGACTCGACATACCTCTAAAAAGTTCAAATTCGTTGTTTTAGGAGCAGTTACGACCAAAAAATCACTCAAACTTTCCAAAATACTGCCTGATTTTCAGATTTCATTTCGTCGTAGAGCAACAAGACCCGGAGCAATCGACGCAGAAAAAATACGCTGATTATAGCCTTATACTCTGACTAGTTACAACCATTTAACGGGATACGCCCTTATTGATTTCTAACGTCGATATTTGCGTACCTGGTTTATCCTGATTTAGGCCAACACTTAGATTATCTTGGCAAAAAGTAATATAAATTAAAACGAATCGAAAGAAATTTATTTGAAGTGGGCTCTTCATTAATGGATTTCAGGATTTTCATGAAATCGTTGTTCGATACTTTTATTACGAAGCTTCGGACAAATGAAATAACGCAGAGCCCTATTGGCGGTCCAATGATGTGGAAAAATTAAATTCGGACAAATAAAATCAGCGAAAGTTCCCGTATTATCGTAACGGGCGGAAACGCCGGAAGTATTTAATTAGGTGAAATTTATAACGTAACGAATGTATAGTTCAAAGTACATATTTTTAGTCTCCCGGGAAAAGTTGAAATGTACTATTCATACTTTATTCCATGGGTATAACGCATTTTTTCCGTGTTGACAAAAATAAAACTCGGCAACGACTTAGAAATTAAATCTAACGAACCAGGAAACACGCTTTGTTAATTAGGTAGTTGGTATCCACAGTTTTCAATCTTTGGGTTACAATAGAATACAAAACCAATTTCAATAGGACATCAAGGGTGCGCCTTCCAAGAACGATCGTCGGGATTAGAATTGACCTCTCGCCATGGAGGATTTCCGTATAAATGAGTGGCTCGAATATAAAAAGCATTACAACAGGATGAGGTCGAGCCAATTCGGAATGGCTCATCCCTGAATAAACTGTAATGAAATCGTCCAAGACGGGAGCACAGCTGAATTGAATTCCTCTGGAATTTACATTGCAATTATCATGTTTTATGGTGACAACCGTCCCTGTCCTGAGATTATTCGAGCGTTAAATCCTGTCTAAACTTTAATTATAGCCAGTCGTCGTGATCGAAAAGGGTTCCGATTTATTCGCAGCGTCGAAGCCGGACTATTAGCTTACTTTTTTTGTGAATATTTGAGAAAGGTATGGCTTGCGGGTCTGCTTTGGTTTATTTTTGATTGGTTTCGTTACTATTATTTACTCAAAATTCTTACTTTTCTTCTTAATTATTTCTTAAGGGGCTACCCTACGCCAATGACCTCGAGCGTTTCGGCTCCACAACCCCCCGCACCCTTGCTTATGTACACGTTGACAAGCTACGACATCCTACTGTCACAAGAAACATATTTGAATTATATAGGCAAGGAGCTGGCAGCCCAAATACAACGTAAATACTTTTATGTTCCGGGACAAAATTCCGTCCGATTTGCAATTAAACATTTTAAATTTTTATTAGGTTTAAAATTAGTGCGAACCACTCATAAAATGGAAGGGAAATTGAAAATCCGTATTTTTGCGAAAACTTTTTATTTAATCGGTCCCCTTAGATTTGGTACATACATACACACACATAAATCACGTCTTTGTCCCTTACGGCCCGTAAGAGGTAGACAGAGCCTAAGGTAACAAAACCTTAAGGCCACGTTTAGCATGATTAAGGGCGTATAGGTGGAAAGGACAAGTATGTTTTTTTGATAGATTTGGTACAATACTTATAATAAAATTCTTCGAATAATTCCCATCTTTTTACATACGTAATATATTTAAATAGTCTGTCCAAGATTTTTTAGCCAACCCATTTTTATTATATTTTTCAACACACTTGCTCGTAAATTGAGTCTTATTGCACCGCATTTAAGGTCATAATTCAGCTTATTACGCACAAGTGTTATTGTAATATATAATAGTATTTTTTTTTTAATCTCAGCTAAAAGTTCAGTTATGTATTGGAACAAGGAATATTTTCGTGAATATTAAACTATGTATTTTAGGTAAAAGACGATAAAATAATCATTTAATTTCGACAAATTATTCATTTTTATCTAAAAGTGACCATAATTTGCATATTTCAAGCATTGATTAATTATTTTATTTTTTTATTATAATTTTTATATTAGGCTGTTTAGCAGCCTGTTGTCAGTGTGTTCGTCACGCGCGTGCTAAGTGCACAGCGCGCATGCGCGAGTGCTGCGTGCGGGTTGACGCGGAGAAATAATATCTGCCGCCATTTTTCACTGATATTGTTGATTCAGACATTGTTATTTTATTACTTTAAAAATTACGAGTTCAACCTATCTATTTCAAGTCTACCTATTTTTAAAAACCAACTCAAACCTCACTATTTATCACTAATTTAATCCACTCCCTGTCTTTAGTACCTCATATATTCTCTTTGCTTCTGATGAAGTCCTTTTCTGTTGTATGGCCTTCTTATTTTTCATTGCTTCTCACATTTATTTTATCCTAAGTATTATGTTATGTGTATATGTATGTATTATTTTATTTTATTTATTTAGCTATGTATTATATTTTTGTTGATATTGTTGTTTTTATTATCCCTGCGTTTATCCTGTCTATTTGTTTCCGCCACCTACTTAAACTGTCTCCAACTTATTTCTTGTATTGGTTGTCTGGAAGAGATCGCTATTAAGCGATAAGACCGCCTATTGTCTACTTTGTTCTTTGTTTCTGTATAGTTTTGTACTGATTTGTGGTGTTCAATAAAGAGTATTTGTATTGTATTGTATTGTAATAAAGAAATGTAGTGTCCGTCGCTGGAAATACTAAAATATGTTCGGACAATGTTCGGACAGTTATATCAGTAAGAAATCCAAGGTGTTAATTACCAAATGATAAAGTAAAGTTCTAAAGCAGCTCTGCTCCAGGTAAGCAATTTCTGGTAACAAAGGTAAACTAAAGTTCTTAAAGTCCTTTTATTAACTAAATTTTATTTATTTTTCCTCGCAAATGTGTTGAAAAACGTCGTATGCGACGCGTGTGCTTTGGTAAAATGACACATCTCGACTCTATTACCCGCGCTCGCTAGCGCTCGCGCGTACAATACGCCTCGTGTGTAATTACCAACATAGCACACTTGTATCATAATGTACTATTCTAATATACTGAATTTATTATAAAATGTGTTTCATTCTATTATCAGCTCGGTGCAGATCGACGTTATATTCGGATCTTAGACTATAAAGAAAGTGTCTAAATAAAAATGACAGTTGTCAAATCGGACGGACCAACGTTTGCGCAAGCGTAGTGGGTTGCAGCGGAGCGACACGGGTTCCCCGTCTGAAAGCCAAACGGCGACTGCCGCCCGTCGCCCGCACAGACTACCGCGAGCAAGGATTCGTGCGTAGCACTAAATTATGCCTTTTTATTAAAAACTACAAAGTTAATTAAAATTTCAGTAGTACAAACTGTAGTGTTCGCTATTGTCTACTAATATAAAAAGTAGTGTGTCTTCAAGTCGCGTAATAATGGAATTATAGCGGAGTTTAACTGGCGAAAAGGGGTTTGGGATTATTCTTTTTTCTCTTAAGTTATTATTATTTTTTACACCCCAATGAATCAAATTGAAGAATACATACCATTCTACAATATATATTAGTTTCATAGTTCTGCTACCATATTTAAGCACACTTCATCTGGCTTGAAAACAGCGTAAATTTACCCGGTAGCCCCTTAAAGTAAATTATTATTTGGGGGGAAGGTCTTAAATTTTTGCTGTGCTAACGGGACTTACTAAATGACCTTCCTGCATGAAGAAATGGGCACTGCTGTACTAACGTCATCAACATTCCATGTCCTCCTTGGCGTAGGTATTCGTCAACGGCGGACCCCGCTGGTTCCAGAGGTGAGCGAAATGGGTGACGAAACAAAATTTGGTTTAGAACGTTACGGAACTGAATACGAGTAAGTTTAGGGTCGATTCCATTTCTTTGTGATATATGACAGGATAAGAAACGAGCGCGTTGTTCACCTCAAAGGTGAGCACCACCACTCACAGACAGATAGACGCGTTGTCAACTTGGAGGGCTATGATGGGATACCTTATGTCCTAGTAACTACACCGGTTGTCTTATTTTGTACGCCGAAACACAGCAGCTCAAGCACTGCTTGGAGGCAGGATTAGCAAGTCAGATGGTTGTAGGAATTCCGACGGAACTTGCAAATGGTTACTCGTAAAAAATATCCTAACTACCTAAATATTGCTGCAGCGTTAAAGAGGAATACGCCAGCGATATAATATTTACCTTTGGCATTCTATATTTAACCTGGCCATCCGTTTCAATTTTCATCTCATGCCAGCGAGCTAACTATACTTCGTTGCTTTGGCGAATAACAAGGTTTCCTCTCTAATAATCATAGTGAACTTTATGAAGCTAAGTTATACCCTGCGTCGGCATAATCTACGAGCCTAATGAACTGCGGTGGCTCTGCAAATAAGCCTCTAGTGAGTTATCTGCTGTGGCCACGTTTGTTAGCTTCGTCCCGTATTTTCCCTGTCGCAGGCATTCTTTATAAAGCTCCTAAACAAAAGTGATACTTTTGACGGAGCTCTTTTAGCGGCGATATTACTCCGCCTTTCTTGCATTCTGATGTCGTATTTATTCGGACAAAGGAGCTTTGTGTTAGCTAGTTAATCCTGTAATGATATAAATTTCATTATCACGTTTATTCGTTTGGACTAATGTTATAAATAAGTAAGAAATGCTTTTATTTCTCTCTTTCGTTTTGTTAGAAATTCTACAAAGTGAGGAGGTATTTCCTCTCCCGAAGATTGTGTGGAAGAGATGCCGCTTGGCAGTAGGGATGCTTTTAAATATCTTGTCAATTTTGGTCTGCATACGTAATTTATATTTTTAGCGTCCTGTTTTCATGTGTAATATTTGACAAAAATATTTGATATTGTTGAAGCCCACTCGTCCAACTTGTTGACAACAATCCAAATGAAATATAAATTGATCTATCAGGCAACAAAAACTAACATCAACCATATCAATCCCACTTACCTGTCGATAAAGAAGTTCGTGCGCCCAACGTTTCCAAGCATCTCAATGTTCGGGCCGTGCGACTACCCCACCTTTAATACTTTCTGTTTCTGAAAATCTGATATACGCAGTGACCTTATTGAATATGTAACCACGATAAATGTCGTATTTTGTTGAGGGCGTCGTACTTTTTGTTCGTTGAACGGATATGATATCAAAGGTAAATATGGGAACGGAGTCAATAATCTGAATAAAGCTCGTATAAATTTTCTTACTGTAGATGTACTGACTTTTCGGAAATACCTAAGCATACAATTTATTTCATGGTAAGATATTGCATCCCACGTGAAACTGAACAGACTCTCCAAACCTAGGTATTTCGGAAAAGCTTTTAAGTTCTATCTCCCAGGCTAATGCACAAAATATATTCAAAGTACTAGGTATAAAATTTTAATCGAGTGCATGCCTCTGCGGGCAGCTCATACGCCGTGCGGAATGTACCTACTTCGCGATAAATTTCACCGTCGCAATTTTCTTGGTAATATCGATGAAATTTAAATATGCGGCTTGGCCATCGCTTTATTGAGTGAAATGTTATGGTTTATAAATTGCACAAAAACATGCTTTCGATCAAATGATACGGCGCAATCGTGTGTGAGATATCTATGAAGTTGGCATGGGGCCGAAGATAATGGCGTGGTAAAAGAATACGTTTGCAGTTTTTATATCCCCATTTGTTCAGCGTATAAAGTGAACTACTTACACAAGTTTGAAATGCTGTTCAAAAGCTGAAATAATACGACTGATGAGCGTAACATTTCACTCGTACGGAAAATTTGATTAGCGTTCGATATGTTTGAGTTTTATACCATTTTTTTCCGGATATGTCCGAGTTATCCAGTCGTCCTGGAAATTTAATGATATTTGGGTTTCTACTTCTATAACGTGTTACGCATTAAGTTGTTGCCACGCCATCGCAAGTGCGTAAATTCAGAATATTAGGCTCAAAATTAGATGTTGATCGCAATTCATCACGTCCCATTTCTGGTTATGCCGTGCGTGTGGCCAAACGGTTCAGAGTTTATGTGCATACCGATTTGTATAAAGGGTGAACCGGTAATGCGTGGGTGGAGGCAGTCATTTCGAACCCTCTTGCACAGGATATTTATGAACTCCTCCGCAAATACGGTGGGTAAACAAGCTAGTGTTTGCTTCGGCAGCCTGAATGCGTATTTCAGTCATAAGCCGGATTTTTCGAGGTTGGGTGTGTTCTTGTCTCTAAAGTGTCACTAGTCCATTCGGACTACGTGGTATTGTTTCTAGCCAAATAAGTAATAGCCATTGACAACTTCGATGCAGATTTATATCTTTAGCGTTTATTATGTATACTCTTTTCATTAGTCATCATTACAAAAAATGTTTATGATCTCACCTGTTAAATACAAGCCAAGCTCGCTCCTCCTGAAAGCCAGTCTGTGCCCAGCATTGGGCTGTACATACGGTACCTAGATTGTAAACACACACAAGGACTCGAAAAGTATTTGAACAATGAAATAACCAACTAATGTCGTGGGAAGATTTCAACTATTGACCTATGTATTTAGTTCCAAACTAAGTAAAGCCTGTGCTTGCGTGCTAGGCAAACAATAAACTTAGATAGTTAAATACATAGTTTACTACGTAATAACATCCACGAGTGGGGAACAAACAAATGCCTGCCCGAGATTCGAACCCAGGACTTTGCTTCAGCTTCATGTCAGGTAAGTCAGTCAGTAGTTTCTGCTTACCCCTGCCCTGTGGGAAAGAGGCGTGACGGTATGTGGGTATGTTATTTCAAGTCATCGTCATCTCCAGCCTATATAGGAGGCCTGTGCCCCCTGCTGGGCACAGGCCTCCTCTAAGAATGAGAGGGTCCCACGCGGGCCCAGTGCGGATTGGGAACTTCAAACACACCATTGTATTGCTTTGCAGAGGTTACCACACGATGCTTTCTTTCACCGGCCCACGATGTTTTCCTTCATTTCAAGTATGAAACTTATACATATTTACGTAATGATGTGCATTTATATATTTTTTTCAACACACAAATACTGTAGTTTTATACCTGAGCTCGCACTATTGCGTACACAAGGCAGCCTAATGGGTCACATCTGTGAAACAGGTACGCAGGCATTTGGCAGGTTATTTTGTTGCGGTGTAATGTAATGCGGCACACCTTGTGGCGGGAAAATTAAATAGAAGTCTTGTAACACTTGATACACACTTAGCAAAACCCCTGTGGGTACCACATCACAGTTAAGCTTGGAACAGTAAATTATTTTTTCTTGCGCTTATTAATGTTGAAAAAAACTGACCAAGTGCGATTCGGACTCTCGTACTGAGGGTTCCGTACAAATTCGGCTCGTGAATATAAAATCCTGTGTAAGCAGACGCCTGCTCTTAAGCAAAATGGAGGCAGTGTGAGGTCAGTTTATTTTAGTTATTTACATAGACAGACATAAAAAAGTTTGATTTTTAGTATTTGTTTACCTTGTGCTTAGTCCGTCCGGATTTCTACCACCATTTTACTTGATAGTCCTGCCGCCAAGCAGCAGTGCTTGCGCTGCTGTGGCTGAGGTGGAAAGCCGGCTCAGGAGGTATTTTATCTCGGCCCTCTAAGCTGTGATTAATTACCATCAAACCCACTTGCTCGTTAGCTTCCTTGTTTTTTTTATCAAATATTAATATAGGGTATTTTGTGCGTAGTTACACTCGTAGTTCTATTCTATTACATAAATGGGAGTCGTAATATGAAAATGTTTATACGTCATACGCACATAAAGGTTGTATGCGAACAGACACAGAAGCTTATGGCTTTAAATGTGTACTGTATTTACAGATACCACCTGCCCCCGTCTTGGCGTGCTTCTCTCACTTCCCCTGTACTTTTTTCTACAATTGATTTAAGTCTACTGACGCGCAGAAATAAAGAGTTACTTTGTATGGCGCCTCGTATGGAAAGTGACCCGTTATTTTTACTTGTCAGTGTATTATTTGATGTTTTATATTTGCAACATTAATCATGTGTAAAACAGGCTATTATTTTAAGAAGTTCTAGTTTTTTAATGACGTTTTACAATCGGGTTGTTCTCTTCACTTACAATATCTGTGTCATATCCATATCCGCAAGTATTGTCTTAGACTAAATTCAGCCATTCAAGTATTTATTAAACCTCAGTCTTATCGAACGGTGTTTGATGGTTTCTATTGGTTTTCAAATTCTGAAGCAGGCAACTTATAAATTACATACGTACAAAATAACAGTCCTAGTTATATAGAATCTATGTCAATCACACAAAGTCTGCTGTGTCTGTCTGTCGGTTCGCGATAAATTCAAAAACTATGTAACGAATTTTCATACAGTTCTCACTAATAGATACGTCGAGTGATGATTTTAATTCAGCGCGGACGAAGTCGCGGGCAACAGCTAGTTTTCTATATAAATGCAGTACAGCCTTAATTTCCATGCCTGCTTCAACTTTTGTAATCTGTTCTACTCGCATTTAATTTAAAACAACTTCTCTCTACTGTATACATATTAGGCATATTATTTGTCGGGAACGTGGGTCGCGGGTCGAATGGCATAGTTACACTTCTGAAACGGGTGTAATTGCGAAAAGTGGACCGGATAATTGAGAACAACTATTAGCAAGCTTGTAGGCTGGTAAATCGCCAACCCACATTGATGTTCCTCGGAACACTAAATTACTGGCATGTTAGGGCTTTTAAGCACGTGCCGGCTGTAAAAGGAACAGTTTGTCGAGTGAAATTTCCGCTGCGAAAATACTTTGTCTTATAAAGCGTCGGAAGGAACGCCATTGAATATTACCATCGAACTATAGGTACCTACCACATTGTTTGAAACATACATTGCATAAATTATATTAATTATGTCTTTATCCTCCTAACGTAACGAGATCTAAAGGCCAAGTTTAGTATGATTGTGGGGGTATAGATTAAAAATGGAATCAAAATAGTGATGGGCTCATCGCCTAAAACATGTTTCCAAAGATTTGCCCATTCCGTCGATGGGCTTTTACGACTTATCTCTCTTGTATAACAATAGTTCAATTCTAGAGGCAATAATGGAAGTAGTTAGGCGGCATATATTTTATACTAGAGACCCGCCTCGGCTTCGCACAGTATATATGCATGTATGATACATTTAAATCTTTTTCTTGAATCACTCTATTAAAATACCGCATTAAATCCGTTGCGTAGTTTTAGAGATCTAAGCATACATAGGGACAGACAGACAGAATAGAATTATATATAAAAACCTTCCTCTTGAATCACTCTATCTATTAAAAAAACCCGCATCAAAATCCGTTGTGTAGTTTTGAAGATATAAGCATACATAAGGACATAGGGACATAGGGACAGAGAAAGCGACTTTATTTTATACTAGCCTTCCGTTCGCAGCTTTGCCCGCGATAAATTAATTTTTCCGTAGGAAAAGGTATTTTTCCGCGGTAAAAAGTAGCCTATGTCACTCAGTGATAATGTAGCTTTCTAACGGCAAAAGTATTTTTGAAATTGGTCCAGTAGTTTCGGAGCCTATTCAATGCAAACAAACAAACAATCTAATTTTTCCTCTTTATAATATTAGTATAGATGTAGTGATACACCTACTGAACATGCACTAGTTTTAATGTGCGGTATATGTATCAGTCGGTTTTCTGTCAGTGTAATAGTGCCGCTGGCGTCGGCGGTCGATACGCCCACAAACGGCCACAAACAAGATTAAATCGCTCCCGCTCCCGCTTAACCGTTCCATTTTATGACTGCGATTTTATTTAACCAAAAGCCGAGATTATGCAGGCTGCGTAATTCTCAGATATTACGCACGCATTTATGGTGGTTACGTAGGTGCGTAACTTTTGGGGGACCCTATGAAATTCAATCGAGTTCTGGAGAGGGATCGAGGGACGTAAACACGTTACGTAGGTATTAGGTATCTACTTACCAAAAGAAAGTTATAAAAGTTACGTAATTAATAATATTTCGAAGTGGCTAGTCAAGTTATAAATGAACGTTTATATTTACAGTTTGTTGAAGAGTAATCTGATGTGACTTCTATTACAAGTAGGCGGTTTTACAACTTCAAGTAGGTGGGCGGACTGTAAATACACCACTTATTTATAAATTATTTAGAAAGTTGTTGCCCATCGACAATTTTCCTATACCCTATTTTGTTCAGAGAGGGATATTATTTAGTGGTGTCAATGAATCGAATGAAGAGAATCATGGAGTAGGTAGTAAGTACTAAAATTGTGCCCAAGTAGTACTTACTTGTTTTTGTTGACGCGTCGTATCCAGATTCTGGCATGTTATTGCGGATACTAGATTTCTAGACAATTTTATTTCGGTCATGAAGTGAGTCGACTTTATTGGGTACGTAAGAAATGGAATTGTCTAAAGGGGTAAATGAATTCGGCTTATTATGACCTTGTTGGTTAAAAGCTTTCCACGACGCGATGCCTAAACACTATCATGTTTTATACTTATTAAATAAGTATATACATAAAAATGCAGACCCTTTCTTAATGGTTTCACTTTTATTTGAGGCGTCGTTTGTGTTCGAAGAGTTTAAGGGAATTGATCTTTTTTGATAAAATAAAACTAAATTTTAATTTCACAGATCCCGAACTTAGTAAATATTGATCTATTTACATATGGGACATTTGCCACATTATATTAAGAGAGCGACTAAGAAAAAAAATATACCATGACTGTAAGTAAAATTCTCTCTGAATGAATCCCCGATCAGACTTGCCAGTGAATTTAAAGTTTTGTTTCGCGAGAGATTTATCCGTGAAACTAGATTTCAATCAATGGCCACTACACTTTTAATAATATAATATAATAAAATATAAGTTATACAATCTAAGTTAGCTTTTAAAACTGAGTAAGTAGGTGTATAAAAAAGGATCAAACGTATGAAGCGTATCGGGGTGAAATATTAACAGGAGGGCACACGAGCTCCGTAGCGGATTAGGCAGTGCTCGTTACTAAGATAAATACGGTCAATTAACAACAGGATTCCAATAGCTTTATAGAATTAGATAATTCCATTTGTTTGTTACACGTCCAAATTCATTTCAACTGGCTTTATAGTGTAATAGCTGTTTCCCGCGACTATAATACGTGCAGAATTAAATGCAATTACAACGGTGGTAAGAATGCTTTAAAAACTTGCAAGTGTTGGCTCACTTTGGACATAATACATACATACATAAATCACGTTTTAACCCTTTACAGGGTATACTGAACTTAAGTTATCAAGACTTAAAGTCCACACACAGGATGGAAAGTGGATTCAAAATAGTGATCGGTTGCTAGCCGCATCGCCTATAACATGATTTCAAATTGACGAGCATAAATAATAATGGATAATTTTCGATACAAATTAGTATGAAAAGTGATTCATTATTTTTGCTTCTTAGTATATTTACAGTTAGAAAAGCCTCGGTTGAAAAAGTTGGGGGCTATTCCGAAATTCGAACTTTCAACTTCTTATAATACAGTCTCTCTCAGTGTCCTGCTAATAACTATTGGCGTGAGCAGAACGGCACTATAAAATCTTGTAACTTCAGAGTATAAGGTCCGGAATACCTAATTGTGACTTTTGAGGGTTCAATACAATTCCATTTTCAAAAATGTAGCTCCACAGATGCTATCGATGATTCCGCCAATATTAGAATGAAGAAGACACCATTCGTTTTTACCTGGCCGTTTGGTAACCCTGAAGATAAAAATAAACGTTATGAGACATTGTTATTGTTTATCTAGTTTAATCCAAATATCGAAGTAAATAAGCCGATCGAAATGTCTAGATAAAATTAGAAATATTTAGACACTAGCTTTTTTTAACTGAAATCAATCTCTGAGTGACTGATCATAATATCTATTCTATAAAATCATTATAAATAATACATACAATAAAATTGTAACTGGTCGATGTCTGTACATAGGAGATATTAAGAAAAAATGAATTAATAGGTCTTTATACGCGCTGTAAAAGCCAAAAATACACTTTTTCAGATTTTTTGTCTGTCTGTCTGTCTGGTTGTTTGTTCACGCGTTACGTGAAAACTACTCCACCATACTGTTCGTGGGTTTTTTTAATTGTATTGCTGGAGGTCTAACTTAATATCCCATGTTTCGTTTTTTTCGATATTCCGCCTAAAAGTCGAGATACCGCAAAGAAAGGGTCCACTAAAAATATTTTATGATATATTATTCAACGAGATATCAAATGAAAGAGGAAGAAAACCTGAGTTCAAATATGTGGTACATGTAATATGTTACAATAATATTAAGCAACAGAAGGATAAAATAAGTTTACTGTGGGTGAATTAGTTCAGCTGCTCATTAATAGATGTCGCTTTATGAATGAAAGTGACTTCTTTTTTTTCCAAATGTAACTGTTTCTTTTTTTTCACTCTGTGTGAATGAATTATTACGGGAGTAATTCAAATTCCATCAGAATTTGACTTAGCGGTTGGCGTTTTGGGATTTTACATGCGTGACTCCCAATCCCGTGGGAATATTAGAATAAAAAGTAGCGCATTAAATGGCATCTGAATCCGCCAGCCGTTTTAGCGTGAAAGAATACGTAGGTACTCACAGAGATCACACAATCGCACATTTTCGCTTTTATAATATCAGTAGAAAGTAAAATCAAATAGAATTGCAGGTAGAGTCTGCCTTTTCATGCTGGGATAAGATACTTTAAAGAATTGGAAATAAAATATGACCCGTGTGTATTCACTTTAACAATCTTCTTATTATTGGGCGATATAAAAATCAAATCACATACGAGTATTACAAAGCGGCGTTTACCTAGTAACTCACTTTGCGGAGATTATGTGTCTTAAAAATAAAAATATATGTCGATGAGCTACAAACGCCGAAGTGCGCACAGTGGAAGCGGTATCAGTAGGTACATCTACCTATAATTAACTAACGTAGTATATAACTTATAAAACTAACCCAATATGGATCTTAATGATTTTTATTTTTTACAGTAGGTATCTGTTAATGCATTTTTTTAAATAAGATCGCTTTTTGGGTCTGTTTCGACTGTCCGGAAGAACTAAACGAGAATTTCCATTATTGGAGCGATTTTAAGCTAACCTTCTTTCCTTAGTTACCCATATAAGAGTTTCAGCCGGGCGGTGATGGGTCAGTCAGCCATTCAGGACTTTATTTTATACTAACTGGTGCTTCACGTGGACTTTACTTTTAAGAGAGTGACGAATTTTAAACTGTTACCAACTTTCCATGTCAATCTTTCCTTTCCGACATCTGATTTAGTCGAAACAATGTGTTTAATCTACATGACAGAACGCCATGAAAATCCGTTAAGTAGTGTACACAAAATTTTTAAAAACTATTGAAATGTTTTCAATGCTCCAGTCTTTTTTTTCAACTAATTTTCATTTATCTACATTTTAGTATGATGTCTTAGAACTATTCCGGAATATTACAGCAGGTTGTTGAGTTAGTTCGGTTGATTATTCCCACAAAGACTTTTTATCGTAATTTGAGATTCAAAATTAGGTCGCTCCTTTGACCTTTGACCTATGATTTGAACATCAACCAATGTACGGAAACATTTGCCAAAAATAAACAAAACCAGAAAAACATGTACAGAGGGGGGTACCATGAAGTTTTAATGCGATTCAGTTTAGGTTCACTCGCTGTCAGATCCATATTAAAAATTACAGCTAAAACCTGAACTAAGTGGGAATTGAATCGCATTAAGACGTCATGGTAAGGCCCCTGGAGTGTTCAGTCAAACGAGCCACATGACCTGCTGAAGTATTTCGGATTAATTTTAAGACACACTGTGTAACTGTCTGCGAATTCTTAGAATGCCATTCGGGTTGGTCTTGCGGTCTCCCTCACTCGGCCGATTCAAGTATCAAACCCATGTGCCGACTGTATTTTATATAGTAGGTTAATTAAATAATATTGTTATGTGTCATAAACGGACCCTATTAGTTGTAGAACAATTGTAGTTCGGGCCGTCTGCTTTTAAAATGTTATTATTTACATTTTACTTGTTGTGACACCGCGCCGTGCGGCGCGGCGCGCGCGCAGCTGTTCGACCGGTTCTTACGTTCGGCAAACCTCGGCTCGCGCCGCGCGCGGCCGCGGAGCGCTCTTTCGTGTATGTTCGGTTTGGCCAGTGAGTTGCACAATTACTACTGTCGATGCTGGACGCTGCGCTCGCGCCGCTCGACTTAACGGTACTTTTACTCGCGACGAACGTTATTCTGTCGGTTTGCTTTAGCGCCGCTTATTATTAGTTCGTAGTGATTGTATTTTGTAGATAACTTTCTTGTTGCTTATCTAAGCTTTCCTAGTGCAGTGCTTGTCTTTCTTTCCTACCTTCCGCTAGTGACTTTTATACTTTATTCTTTTGTAACTCTTCCGTCTTACTTTCCATTTGACAATATAATTAATATATGTGGAACGTGTTAGTTTTCTTTCATTCCTGTTAGTGCACGCACCACATAAGTGGTGACCCCTGTGTTAGTGAACTTTGTAAAGGATATTTTTTTTAATATTAAAATTATTAAGATGCAGACGGACGGTAGCAGTGACTCGTCGGTGTTTCGCGTAAGCGTTAAAGTGCCGCCGTTTTGGCCGGATAAGCCAACTTTATGGTTTGCGCAGCTTGAGGGGCAGTTTGCGTTGGCTAATGTAACGGTTGACGCTACGAAATTCTACCACGTAATTTCTGTGTTGGAACCGAAGTATGCCGCTGAAGTGGAAGATGTAATTACGAGGCCACCCGCTACCGATAAATATGGGAAATTAAAGTCCGAATTAATTTCACGGCTATCTATTTCAAGAGCGGAGCGTTTGAAGCAGCTTACCTTAAAGGAAGAGCTTGGTGATAGGAAGCCGAGCCAGTTTTTGAGGCATATCCGCAATTTGGCAGGACCAGACTTCCCAGACGATTTTTTGCGCACTTTATGGACGAGCCGGCTGCCAAGTTTATTGCAGAGCATTATTGCCATGCAGGATAAATTGTCCCTGGATGAAGTCGCCCAGATGGCTGATAAGGTGTATGAGGCGATGCCCGGTATGGTTTCTTCCCACGTAGCTGCAGCATCATCAGCACCTAATGTGGCGGCCGCATCCAGCTCACACATCCCTTCCTCTGCGATGAACGATTTACATCGTAAAATTGACGCGCTAACTAGGAGGCTTGACGCGATGTCCACCTCCCGGGGTCGCAAGGATAAACCCCGGTCGAGGTCCCGCGGCAAGCGCAACCAGTCGAGGAGTCGTTCGCGTGCCGGCAAGCCCAACGGCAACAGTAAGCGTTACTGTTGGTACCACTTCAAGTTCGCGGATAAGGCAGATAAGTGTATTCCCCCGTGTTCGTATCCAAAAAACTAATTAGTCAGCCTTTAGTGTCGGTCAGTGAATGTGCCTCAGTGTCTACCCGGTTATTTGTTTCGGATATTAAGACTAAGGTGCAGTACTTAGTAGACACTGGGTCCGATCTGTGCGTTTACCCAGTGAGTTTTTTGCGTGCACAACGTCGTCATAAAACTAATTATGAACTTTATGCCGCAAATAATACTACAATTAGTACTTTTGGCTGGTTGAGCTTATCGCTAGATTTAGGTTTACGCCGGGCTTTTGCATGGCGCTTTGTTGTTGCAGATGTTAGCAAGCCTATTATTGGAGTTGATTTTCTCTCTTTTTACAACTTGCTTGTCGATGTTCGTAATGCTCGCTTAATCGACAATACCACCTCGCTAACATCTGCTGCAGTAGTTGCTTCTGCTTGTGTTTGTCCGCAGATTAAAGTGGTTTCAGGTGACTCGCATTACCATAAACTGCTTGAGGAATATCCGGATATAATGCGCCCAGTTGGTAATCCCTTAGAGCGTAAGTGTAAGCACCAGACGCAACATTATATCCGGACTACTCAAGGGCCACCTGTGTATTCTCGACCGAGGCGTTTAGCGCCCGATCGTCTTAAAATAGCGAAACGGGAATTTGAAGAGATGGAGCGTACAGGTGTTGCGCGGAGATCGGAGAGTCCCTGGTCATCTCCGCTACACCTGGTACCTAAAAAGGACAAAGGCTGGCGTCCTTGTGGCGATTACCGCGCACTTAACGCCCGTACTGTTCCTGATAGGTACCCGGTGCGGCATATTGCGGATTTCTCGCATAATCTTTTTGCTTGTAAGGTCTTTAGTAAATTAGACTTGGTACGGGCTTACAATCAAATTCCCGTAGCGCCCGAGGACGTTCCGAAGACAGCAATCACGACACCCTTTGGACTTTTTGAATTCCCATTTATGAGCTTTGGTTTGCGCAACGCTGCGCAAACATTTCAGCGTTTTATGGATGAAGTCCTTAGGGGTCTTGATTTCTGTTTTCCGTTTATTGATGACGTTTTAGTAGCTTCCGTTAATGATGCAGAGCACCAGAAACATCTGCGCGCGGTATTCGAGCGTTTTAACGAGTACGGTATATTGCTTAACGTGAATAAGTGCGTTTTTGCTGAACCGCGCGTAGAGTTTCTGGGGTACCAAGTATCTGCAGAGGGTACACAGCCTATTGGCAACAGGGTTAAGGCGATACAAGATTTTTCACGCCCTAATACCATTAAGGACTTGCGACGGTTCCTTGGTGCCTTAAACTTTTACAGGCGATTTATTACTGGTGCAGCAAAACTTCAGGCTCCTCTCCATGCACTACTAAGTGGTCCAAAGGTGAAGAGCAATAGCCCAGTAAACTGGACTCCATTGCTGGAAGAAGCTTTCAACGCTTGTAAAGCAAGCATTGCAAATGCCGCTCTTCTAGCGCATCCAGACTCTTCAGCTCCTCTTGCAATAGTAACAGACGCCTCAGACTTTGCTATTGGTTCGGTATTGCAGCAGGAAGTTGAGGGACATTGGCAGCCGTTAGGATTTTTCTCGCGGAAATTAACGCCTACCCAGGTTAAGTATAGCGCGTATGACCGTGAGCTGTTGTCAATTTATGAGTCAGTTAAATACTTTCGTTACATGATCGAGATGAAACCTTTTTTTGTACTTACTGACCATAAACCCATTGTTTCTGCATTTAAAAAGTCACTCGATTCGTGTTCTCCGCGACAATTTAGGTATCTTGACTTCATATCCCAATTTACTACCGATATCCGATTCATTGCTGGCAAGGACAATGTTGTCGCGGACGCGTTATCGAGGACAGACGCTATTACTGACGGACTAGACCTCGACGCTTTAGCTAGATCCCAGGCTACGGACACTGAGCTCAGAATGCTACTTCGCACTGGTTCATGCCTTAAACTGCAAAAAGTCGCCTATGCGTCTACGAAGCTCATGTGCGACGTGTCCGGCCCATCCCCACGCCCATTTATAACATCTGAGTTCCGTAGAATTATTTTTAACTCCCTCCATGGACTCAGCCACCCTAGTGCCAGGATTACCATCAGATTAGTATCCGAGCGTTATGTATGGCCTGGTATTAGGAAAGATTGTAGGGAGTGGGCACGGTCGTGTGTTCCTTGCCAGAAGTCAAAAGTATCGCGACACGTTCACGCACCGATCCATGACTTCAAGCCCCCATCAGGTCGTTTCTCGCACGTCCACATAGATTTAATAGGTCCCTTACCCGTGTCTAACGGTTACAAATACTGTCTCACTGCCGTAGATAGGTTCACACGTTGGCCTGAGGCAGTGCCTCTGTATGACATTACGGCGGAAACTGTTGCTAGGGCCTTTATATCTATGTGGATATCGCGTTTTGGTTGTCCTCAAAATATCACCACTGATCGTGGTCGGCAATTTGAGGCACATATTTTTAGCCAGATTTCAGCACTCATGGGCTCACGTCATTTGCGCACTACTGCGTATCACCCGGCTGCCAATGGACTGGTGGAGCGTTTCCACCGTCAGCTCAAGGCCGCCATTATGTGTCACGCAGACGAATGCTGGACGGAAACGCTTCCACTAGTACTACTTGGAATTCGTAGTGCATGGAAAGACGACTTGTCCGCGTCGACCGCCGAGTTAGTTTACGGCGAACCGCTTAGACTGCCTTCTGATTTTTTATTACCGACTGCTGACGTACTGACTGACTACACAGATTTTATCTCCAGGTTGCGTGTTCACATGAAAAAACTACAGCCTGTGACTGTTAATCGCCATGGTACTCACAAGGTCTTCATTTACAAAGATTTGTCGACGGTTTCGCATGTCTTTGTACGTCAAGATTTTGTCAGGAGATCACTACAGCCGCCTTACGCTGGCCCGTTTAAGGTTGTAGAAAGGGCTGAAAAATATTTTGTCGTCGACGTTGCAGGAAAAAATGTTTCCATTTCCATAGATAGGTTGAAACCAGCTTACATCTTAGCTGAATCACCCGCTCCTACTAAAACGTCGTCGACCGTCCCTATTGTCCCCACAACAGTTCCTTCGGAAACTCGAACGTCGCGTTATGGTCGCCGGATACGCTTTCCGGATTTTTATCGACCCTAAAGGTCTCCGGGGGGGCTGGTGTGGCGACTGTATTTTATATAGTAGGTTAATTAAATAATATTGTTATGTGTCATAAACGGACCCTATTAGTTGTAGAACAATTGTAGTTCGGGCCGTCTGCTTTTAAAATGTTATTATTTACATTTTACTTGTTGTGACACCGCGCCGTGCGGCGCGGCGCGCGCGCATCTGTTCGACCGGTTCTTACGTTCGGCAAACCTCGGCTCGCGCCGCGCGCGGCCGCGGAGCGCTCTTTCGTGTATGTTCGGTTTGGCCAGTGAGTTGCACAATTACTACTGTCGATGCTGGACGCTGCGCTCGCGCCGCTCGACTTAACGGTACTTTTACTCGCGACGAACGTTATTCTGTCGGTTTGCTTTAGCGCCGCTTATTATTAGTTCGTAGTGATTGTATTTTGTAGATAACTTTCTTGTTGCTTATCTAAGCTTTCCTAGTGCAGTGCTTGTCTTTCTTTCCTACCTTCCGCTAGTGACTTTTATACTTTATTCTTTTGTAACTCTTCCGTCTTACTTTCCATTTGACAATATAATTAATATATGTGGAACGTGTTAGTTTTCTTTCATTCCTGTTAGTGCACGCACCACACCCATAAGAGTGAGTGAGACAGCAAGAGAAAACTATAGAATAAGATTAAAAGCGTCCATACTGTTTGAGCTGTGCACTGTGAGCACGCGCCCCAGCTGACACCGCGCAAGGAGGGCCGCCGGTGACACGCACTAATACATAATTTATGGGTTATTACAAAAAAGATCAGATAACAAATACCCTCTAACTTAATAAAGATAAACGTTTGAGAAAATCATATTTTGTGCCGTATCGTTAGGGGTCTCAGACCAAATAAAAAGAAAAGGAGGCGGCGAATTTCGAAGCAAGTCCCGTGAAATACGGTACGCTGTGCGCATACAGTTGCACGCACATATTAAATAGTACAATCAAACTTTATATACATATAAACTAGCTATTCCCTGCGGCTGCGCCGCCGTTCCATTTTTTTAGTTTTTATGATTTTTTCTTCCCCATAAAAACATTTCGTAGAACTTAAGGAAACTAACATTTAAAAAAAATTGCCGAATTGGTCCAGCAGTCCCCGAGTTTTTTGCTTTTAGCAACATTCATTTTTATTTTTATATAGACATAATTGTGCCCATATGTGAGTCACCACGAACTAGCTCCACAAGTCCATGCCCCACATAATTATGCGAAGCGTATAGTGACTGAATAATTTGCTGAATTAACGAGAAAATTACAACGTTTTATACGGGGTTCTAAAACAAGTTAACGTTTTAAGTATTATACAACAAGTTAAGAGATACATTGTATCGTACGCTGCTTACTCCTTCCTATAACTAATGAAAGGCAATATGTACAAATATTACGCGGACCAAGTTTCGTAATCAAACACTAATCTGTTGACGGGCGTAGTTTCTCAAAAAACAACTACACAAGTATTAGGTACAAAGTTGCTCAAAGTTGCTCCAAGTTGCCGGCGCCACTATTACCGGATCGTAGTTTGTTCGGAGATCATAACTTCATTGATCATTTTGCTTACGTGATATTTTATTGCAGTTCTTTTCATGAGCAATAACTGTCTAGTTGTTGTGACCTTGACTATTCTCCATTCCCATCTATTTTAACGCCTTTGTAAACAATACAATTTTATGTAAATTCCCACACAATCTTTCATGGTATGCAGCTAACATCACATCCACTGAAATGTTGAATGATCACAATTTACACTATTACAATTATAAATACTTACATTACATTTGCTTGGGTATGGCAAAAGAAGCATGAAAGTAGAATAAATGCAGTAGAAATGAGAGCGTTAAGAAGTATGGAAGGTGTATCACTGCAAGATAGAATAAGGAACAGTCTGATAAGGGAACGTGCTGGTGTGAAAGAGGATATAGTGACTAGGATAGAAAAAAGTATGCTTAGTTGGTTTGGGCATGTAGAGCGGATGGATGAAAGTAGACTAACTAAACAGATCTATATGGGGAGTACGAATGGTTGCGTTGGGAGGGGAAGGCCTAGACGGACGTTCCGAGACCAAATAGGAGACGTTTTGGAAAAAGGTCAGGTCAGGAGTACCCGAAACCGACGAGCGTGTATGAAGAGATTGATGACTGTGGATGAAGCGAAAGAAATATGTCAGGATCGTAGCAAGTGGAATAAAGTAGTCTCTGCCTACCCCTGTGGGAAAGAGGCGTGACGGTATGTATGTATGTATGTATGTACATTTGCTTTACTTTTCAGATTTTTCTGTGTTCTAATTTTCAGTGTCGTTTAGAAATTTTATTATTATATATTAGGTATTAAATGTTCATATGTATTTGGAGGACTTATTGCACAAAAGCGTTAAAATGGACTGGGATGGGCATTAGTAAGATTTTGTTTTCGGTTCCGATGTCGGTGGTAAATAGTAACAGCGGGACATTGGACAACAACAAAGACACATCGCTTTACATACGATAGGCCATTATTTACAGTCCACAGTCGCAGACTCACTTCCTTGCACCGCCCATTAGCGTGATGTGGATTGAGTGACACTCCACTGTGTAATATACTATCGTCCTGGACTTAAATTGTTTATTTATTTACATCTTGTAGGTTAACCTGGAGTATTGGAGAGGCTGATCATGGTAGCTACAACGAGAGCAAGATTCTATGAAAGATTTGCATTAATTTATTGACTCCAATACGCTTCAAACTGTTTTTAACCACCTAGACCAAAGGAACTTAAGCCCCATTTTTTCAAAATCCTTCGATAATCTGTCAATGTGAAAATTTTGTTTAGGAACCTCAGCCGTGTTTCGTTTAGAAACCTGAATCGACATTTTGGCGATTTTTAACTATAAGTTTTGTCGATAAATTTAACGAAAGGAGCACATAAATGATTCTGACAATAGGTACATATATTTAACCCTTACTTATTTTTTTAAGACCATAACACAATTACTAATAACTAACTAATTTGAACAAACCATACTAAGATATTATTTGGATGTTTAAGCGTTTTTTATTTTTTAATAATTAAAATATAACAGATAACGATTGAGTTTCAATCAGAGATCTTATTGTTTAACTAGCGACCCGCCCCGGCTTCGCACGGTATATTATGCATGTATTATACATATAAACCTTCCTCTTGAATCACTCTATCTATTAAAAAAAACCGCATGAAAATCCGTTGTGTAGTTTAGAAGATATAAGCATACATCGAGATATGAGGACAGAAAAAGCGACTTTATTTTATACTATGTAGTGATGATACACTCTGAGACAATAAAGGACCTACCACACCGCCGCGTCGTAGGCGTCACGTTTTCTCACTGTTTGTTCATACATTTTGTTGCGTAAACGCACCGTCAACGTCTTCTACGCACTGGTGCGTATGGTCGAACCTTGAGACCTCAAGTTTAAGCCAAACTTTTTGTCTGTTTATTTAATACTTTCTTCCTAATGTTAAATAAAAATCAACATTGCACAACGACGTAGGGAATATTATTAGTCTCTATCTAAGGTAAAGGATTACGCGCAAGCGGTCCACTGGGGCAAGGTAAGATTTTAGTTACACGCTTACCTGTTTAAATTAAAAAGTATGAAGAGAGATGAGTAAGTTTGCTAAACTTAAAGTAAAGCGACTCATGCCTGACGTGCTGCGGGTAGGGGATCTTGTTAAGTAGTATCTCAGAGTAACCAGGCTTACTTAAACGAAGCTCTTAAGCAAACAATAATAAGCCAACTTGTGCTAAGACGGGGCTCAATCTTAGTTGTTTTATAAACAGTTTAATAAGCTCTGTAATTTCAAGTAAATTTGAGCTTAAGAGTTTGTTAAAACATAGGTCAGGTATTTCAGGTCGTATCGGTAAGTCGGATTAAGAAAATTTTACCAGCATCTTTGTGAAACAGAAGAACATGCTCAGAACTCTAAAAAAAACATAAATGTAGAGGGATAACAAAAGAATTCAACAATAATATCGCCTAAGTTACAAATACAATAGCTACTGTTCAACTGCCTAATTTATACTTATTATAACATAGGAAAATATCTTTGGAGCTATCTACATTTCAATGAACAGAATTGATTCTCGGTTATACAAGACATTTAAGTTCTCCCCAATATCTTTACCAAGACGCAAATGTATCGTCATATCAAGACTTCTTTATACGACAGAATTGCATATCTCATTAGCATAATACCACTTCCGTGTTTGGGCAAAAAAGGGGCAAAGTACTTGGAGTTATGTAAGCGTGCCGCAGCTGTGAGATAGTGGGGATTATCGTCCGGGCTCGCGTCGCGTGCTACAACCCTAAGTATAGGGTTGGTTTACCCACCAACTAGTTACACACATATAGTACCATATAAGGTCTCGTGAGACATGATTTACAACAACTACTTAAACAATAACACCTGAATTAACGACTAAGCTATTGAAGACCACACACTGCTTTTCCTTCTGAGCCTCTAGTGTAAGTTTTCACACAAAAAAACGTCTCGATGGAAAATGACTACGGATCGAAACGGCAACAAAACGCGTCAGAGACATATTTTGTGATCTAAGGTCTTTGAATAAAACCGGTACTAATCGGAACTTTCCCGAATTATATTCGTGAGTCAACTCATCCAATTTTAGTTATTACTAATCTATACTCGTACTAGCAACTTAGTCAATACTTCATTTGAAGAATGGGTACACATAAATAAAGTTTTTCTTATGTCTAGAAATGTATACCTATTTGATAAAGTTAGTACTAACCTGCTTTCTTCCATGCTGGTCTGGGAGTAAAGAAAAAACATAGAATTTACCAGTTGCTTCTCTTTCCGCGCAGATGGTAAAAGTCCATCGAGGGAATTTGAGAAAATCTTAGGAATCATGAGGTAATGCGGCTAGCAACCCATCACTATTTTGATTTCCCTTTCCACCTATATATACGCTCTTAATCATGCTAAACGTGGCCTTAAGGTTTTGTTACATTAGGCTCTGTCTACCCCGTAAGGGATAAAGACGTGATATATGTATGTATGTATGGAACCTGTCACAGTCAGCACACAAGTAAAACTGATAAATCACCTCTTAACATTAAAAACCGTCATCCGGTTGAAATTTTTATTATCATCCCTATCATACCTATGCACTTACTTGTATAGGTATAGGTCGTCGTTTTAAGCTTCACTTACACGTCTTGCAAGTTAAGCTTCGGGATCCTCGGCCTTTCCGGGATTATCCCGTGTGTGACGCCAGCAAATCATCTCTATCGCCTACAACTTGATATTTTGTACGTACATTACAGTCGCCAACGCCATCAGATACATTTGTGCTGTATAGGTGCTTAAACATATCTGAACACGACCGTAGTCTTAATCGTGTGTGCATGTTTAGAATATTTGAGCACCTAGGTGCAAAGAATGTACGAAGTCCATTTTTTATTAATATTTATTTATGTTAACGATAACACTGGATTTACTTGTCAATATTTAAATAAGCAGTCCAATCAGGATTAGAAGACATATTTAAAATAAAAAACCGTAATGTCGAAAAGAAACAATTTGTTCACTACCTATTTAAAATTATACCATTCATGTTCAACGGAAAACTATTAGATTCTTTAAGAAGTAAAATCCGACCATTTTCATAGCTTTGACTGTACGTAAGTACAAACAACTTGGTGAATATTCAAAACTTCGTCACAAAAAGTTTACTCTCGTACTTGTATGATATGAACTAAGGTACTTAATTGATAATTTTCTCTGTACGCTACCTATACAGGTTAAACTCTAATCTTTGTAGATAAGCGGCTGATAAAAAAGTTGTGCGAAACACAATGAGCCCGCACAAGAAACTTTGCTCTTTGTGGTATTTGTTATTATTTAGTCGTTTATAATCGAGTTGAGTTTAATGAAGGCGTAGAAAAATATAAAGAAATTTAAAAAAAACAACGTAATTTAAATATAATCGGATAGTACAAGCAATGAGTTATTTTATTGAAGGCTTAATTTTTTTTGCTACTAAATATTCGTGCACCATGTCTATTTAAAAAATACAACTTGTAGGCACTCGTCACAATAACTTTAAACGAACTACCTGATGTAGGTTTAGATTTTAATTTGATTTAAGTATTTTAAGGCTGCGAACTTTATAGGTACAAGTCTACATTTTCCATTTATTAAGAAATCCCAAGAACAGATACAAAGTAATCCTAATAAGCAATCAACATTGTCAACTTCTTAAATTAATTTAATTTTTAAGTATTCACCGCCGGGGCCAGGGAAGCGTCGGCGCCGAACGCGACTCCAAGTTCGTCGCTTTAATGAGTTTGTCCACTAATTTAATTGAACTTTTCAAATTCTTTTTAATCTCTTTCATGGTTTTTATACCCACACGGATTTTCATAACATACAACACAATCACTAGTCTATAGGCTAAGGCTAAGACCGTCTTGCTGGAAATAGTTAATTCTGGATTTAGTACCAAACTCAGTATAAATATATAGTACTATCACGTTGCAATGGCAGAAAGGAGGAAACTCAGGGGATGGTGGATGGAGGTTGTTATTTATGTTGGAATATAAGGCACCTACAACAATATATATGTATCTATTATTGACTATGGTTAATACACTGCTATAAAAAGATAAACGGATAAGGGAAAGGTAAATAATTTTATTTTATAGTTGACTTACAAAATGTGCCTTTGGAAATAATGAAGATATCACAATGCGTTGCTCAGTGTCCTTTAGAACTATTAATTAGCTAGTGGTCAATCACAATACAGCACAAGATACCAGATAGTAAGATAAGCACTGGGTTCATAATATACGAGCTTCTGCCCGCGACTTCGTCAGCGTATAATTATACATTTAAACCTTCCTCTTGAATCACTCAATCTATTAAAAAAAACGAATCAAAATCCTTTGCGTAGTTTTAAAGATATAAGCATACATAGGGACAGACAGACTGACAGCGGAAAGCTACTTTGTTTTATACTATGTAGTGACTAGCACATTAAGATAGCTTTGTGAAAATCTTGAGGAATAATTTTGTATATGAGTACGTATTGACTCTACTAGATCTCGTTTGGTAATGTCTTAGTTATAAAGAATCGAACGAGACGATCTATTATGAATCTTAAATTTTGAATTTTGAATAGGCTTTGATCTAAAGAAAGAAGTAAAACTATTACATTAATGCACGAAAGGCGGCTTAAGTCAAATAAATATGGAACAGCACACGAGGCTGAAATACAAACACAAATTTAAAAGTTAGATAAAGTAACGTTTCACAAACCTTAGCTTTACTTTTTAACCTATATACTTACCTAATACATTGTTTGCACTTCAAATATCATTTCGTGGACTGCGTGACTTTTCGGAAAGTCATTTCTGGAATGCTTATTCAGTAGTTTTGGGACAGGAAAAATAATTTACTTTTGCTGCCGCCTGCGACTGAAATATGTATAGGCACAGCGAGGACGATCGATTTGGTGAATAAAGGTCTCATGGCCAACCGGGTGTGAAGATAAGGCTAGTCATGGCGCTGAAATGCAATTTTAAAGATGATGGCAAAACCTTCCTATAAAAAGCATAAAAAGGATGACGTATTGGCATTGACATGACCTTAATGTACAAGTTTTTGATATCATAATCTATTTACGGAGACAAATTACTATGATTCGACATATTTAGTGACAGTCAAGTATTTTTATGATAACTTTTTGCCTATCGCATGTCGATACACATGTAGGAATAATCTGAAGCTCTACGAGTTCATATTGAAGAATTCATTTTAAGGTAGTGCGCTCTTTCAAAGCTTATCTAGTGTAAATGCAGAAAGCAATGCTTATTTACATAGACTAAGGGCCGTTTCACTACTCTCAGTAAAGTTCCGCTTATCTTAAGTGTCGGTTATCTATGATGTCGTCTCTGTCTGTTTCGAAGTAAGAAATATAGAGGGAATCATAGATAACTAACACTTAAGATAACCGGAACTTTACAGAGAGTGGCGGGATAGACCCTATGTTTTATTTTTTAAAGAATACATAGAACGAACGCAGCAAACGTCTTTATGGTGCTGGAGAAAAACTTCTTTGGACCGTTTTAAGAAGGCATTCGTCAATGGCGCGCTACCAGCAGTCTCAAAGTTCTGCCAAAGATTTTTTGCACCGGAACGCCAAAGAGTGCTTATTCAGCAAGTTTAAATTGAATAAAGATTTATTTACACTGTACGAAGGCAGTTCGTTTGAGAGTGCAATTACGGTAGACAAATTGGCTATGCAAATAGAAAACGCTTTTTGAAAGATTTTTATTGGATCTTTAGTGAAGGCATTGGGCGTAATTTGCTGTGGCGTTTAAAGAGCCGCGCTACTTAGTGAGCTAAGCGCGCAATATGGGGGTGAAACTAATCTAAACTCCGAAGTTTATTAATTGTTCCTAACTTTATTTTTCTGATATAAACACAGGTAAATAAGTGTTCATCTGAGACTTAAACGAAGCGAATGGATAACAGTTCAAATCGATTATTTCATCGTGATTGCTATATTCGAATTATAGTTTGAGCTCTGATAAAGGACTAATACTATCTCTTTACCGAATTCAAACTAAAACGGTCCAGAGGTTTAAGCGTGAAGAGGCAACAGACAGATACACAATACATCTTTCCATTTATAATATTATTGTGTATAGGAACATTTTACTAATATTTGTTATCATTAGAAGTCACGTCGTATCATCAAAAAGCACCTATCTGCCAAGTACTTCTGTAATACGTAATTCTGCGTGCAATACTAAAAGCTCACTAGCTTTTGTTTTGCAATTTTATTCCAAAACTTAAAACTGACCCGTAACTGTAAGAAGTGTTCGCCAAGTTATAAATAATGTATTAATGCAGCCGGCTCCGAGCGCGGTAGTAAGCAGTTAAATTCAACTGCGCTCACATTATTAATTTCTAATGCTGGTCTTATTTTGTCAGCTCTTTTAAAGGATTTAAAACGCGCCTCCTTGGCACCTAAGGGATGGCAAAAGCAAATGAACCTGTAGATTACCGGAGCACTACAGACGCGTTGCCACCCTAGAGGGCCAAGGTAAATACCTCTTGCGCCAGTAATTTCACCGGCTGTCCTGCTGTCCACGCCGGAACAAACCAGCACAAGCGCTGCTGTTTATGTTTCCTTAACGGATATCTAAATTAATGAAATATCTTGGTCTGTCTGCAAGATAATCGTGCTGAAGCAGGCTGTGTGGTGCTGAAGCAAGATTACTGTTACTTTCCATAAAATGGTTGTATTTCACCAAGCAAGCTACATATCGTGGCTTGTTCTTTTCTACGCGTTTGTTTTTATTCAACGATTCTTTCAATAATATTGCGTGGCTGAAATATATTTGCAGTTTAGTTCACCAGCTAGACTTGACTCACGTATTCAATACAGGTAAAATGTTCGTGCCAGGTGCTCGGCGGGCCTTCTGCAAATAGAAAACCGCTCCACGACCGCAGAATACCTACTATCTGTTGAGTTTTATAAGAATTGATATTGTGCTTTCCTGTTATACCTAACAACCAAGCCTGCAAAGTTACGACGAGGTACGACTTGTGCTTTCTTAGTAAAAGTTTCAAGGCAGACAAAGAAATGAAATTTTACAGTAGGTACTTTTAATTAAGGAGTATTGGGAGTTTGAATAAAATAAAGCAGATTATTAGAAAAAAATAATTTATATAAATTTATACGACAACCCGCTTCAAATTTTTCTATAAATTTACACATTTTATTCACAATCTCATATTAATATATAATATAATGATTTATCGAGAAGTAGGTAAAGTACAGTATACGTTCACTTTGACAAATACATATAGGATTAACTAAACATATATAATTTTTTCTTTCATGCGTAGCGTGACCTTCGGGTCGGAAACGATTTTGACCAGACACTGAATGAACTGAATGTTTATGATATGACATTAAGTAGGTATGCAACGGCGCTTAATTGTCGTACGAATGCCTATAGTTTTGAAAATAATTTGACCACCAAAGTCTACCATTATTTTTTCAGCGAAAGTTATTCATGCGAGTAAAACAGACACTGGAAAACTGGAAGTAGAAAATACAGTAAATTGGTATAAATGTAATTTGAATTGGCCCGCAGAGATATCTTTAAATAATAATAAAGGTTACTTATCAAATGGACTCTAAACTATTTATGTCAGAATTCTAAAGCCAAACAACAACCTATGTATACATTGTATTAATAAGTAAAAAGCATCTTTGACAAAGTCTTACGTGAAAACATTGACGCTAATTGATAAGCCAGTGAAAAGACTCAAAACAATACGCGGCATAAAAAGGAAAAAGAAATCTGGCAAATTCTATAAAACGCTTTCCATCTGCGTCATCCTCTTAGCAGAAATAGAGTGACATTTAGTGTTACAGAATTTTGATACAATTTGTTCATCCACTCAGCGGGATTGTGTTAGAGCGGACAAAGCGAATTTGGGTGCCTCTAAATAAAACCGGGCTTACTGCGACTTTTAAACCCACAGATCACTCGGCAAAACCAAATACTAGGTAGGTCTTCAATGTAGCTCTGCTGTGTTAGCAACAAAGACATTAATAATATATTCAGCTAGGATAGTTTTCTTTACAAACGAACTTTTTATAATACTGTACCCCTTCTAATTCACTGGTTAACATGACATTAAATTATTTAAAACGATTACAAACAATTAACATGCATATTTTTCTTACTAGGTAAGGAATTGCCTCCGGCGATAGCCTGGTGAGACGTACTCATACTTTACATTCCACATAATTAAAAATATTTATTAGACCTCAATAATTTTAATACACGCGATATACATAATAAACCTTTAAGGTTAACAACCATGAAATAAACAAGCATTAAATAATTGACGTATTGCTACCGTATGAGTATTTGGAATGTATGAATATTTACATTATTTACAGTTTTATGAAAGCGTATTACTTCCCGATTTCCATTATATGATGCGAAGCATATAGGTACAGGCAAAGATAGGTTTAATATGTACAAACGTTTATATATACAATTAATCAGTAAATCACAGCTCCTGATTGGAAATTCATTTTCACTGAATAGCGGCCGGTCTGCCCTTGCCTTCTTATTGTGAACCACTACAGCAACCATTACTTTCTTAAAAGTTAACCGAAAATAAGTTTCTGACAAAAATATTTTTATAATACAAACAGTTTTGTTGACTTTATTTTTTGCTGACTGTACTTGCATTGTCATCTGTCCTACATATGTGTACCAAATTTCGAGTCAATCGGACCAACCGTTGAAGAGTTCCCTCCTGCGGAGACGGTCCTGACTGGGTCACCAGAACTCCACTAACAGATTATTGTACTGTCATCTGACTTACATAAGTATGCCTCAAAGTTGAGTCGCAATATTCCACCCGGCAAACACTTACATACGTTGCAAGATACATAGTATAAAGCTTGTAATTAGGTTAAGACTTGCTTTTCATATTACGACTTGGCATAATATGGTTCATAGTATTGATTTGAATAAAGTTTGGTATAATCAAAGTTCATCACTACAATATTTTCACTATAGTATAAATTCTGTGGAGGTTTACGACAAGAACAACAGATTAGACCTTAAAATGACTAGAAAATAATACAACCATCGATAAGATTTAATAACTATTATTACGTTCCTAATTTATTTTGTTGACT
Organism: Pandemis corylana; assembly: GCA_949127965.1. Classification (NCBI taxonomy): domain Eukaryota; kingdom Metazoa; phylum Arthropoda; class Insecta; order Lepidoptera; family Tortricidae; genus Pandemis; species Pandemis corylana. The sequence continues at coordinate 6,748,464 of OX421869.1, read as the reverse complement.
TATACACTATGCCTATTTAAAAAATGACTCGCTTTAAATACTTACTATTTTTCTTTGCTTTCAACTTCGGAGGTATTTTAGACTCCGTCACTTTTTAAATAAGCCAAGTACATTTAGGGGCACTAAAATTAAATCACGACACTAAGTTTAACTCGAGATCACTTCAGCTTTGGTTTGATAGGTGACTTTTTTGCTTAAGTTTCGTTTGAACGACTGATGTCGGCTGTCACTCTCCATGCTCACTTCACTGGACTCTGAGTCCGGGCAATAGGGCACCGTGTCTGGGCACACGTGTCTATCGACACACGGTATGGGGTTGTCGAAGGAATGTTCTAAGGTTCTCATGCGGTATGAATCCGGGTAGTGCCTTGTGTTTCGTTTGTTGGAACGCGGGCGCGCGTCCAACGGGTCCCGGCATCAGGAGCAGCGCGCGCGCGTCGGCCGGCAGGTGCCCGCGCGCGCCTGCCGTCACAACCGACACATCTCGTGCTGTGACACCGATGAGTACATCATTGTTGACACTGGATACTGCAATGTGAAATGAGAATTAATCTAAGTATAACACGAATACGATTCGATAAAATTCACCCTGGCTCCACACTCCCGCACGAGCCATAGCAAAGACAGACTGAGCAAGAGTGCTATCAATCTACACTCTCATTTTGTTTAGTTACCCATAGTGCGTTTATACACATTGTGTTGAGCGGCCGATGAAAGCGCCGAGACCAAATATAGTGTCGACACTTTTGAGTCCTGTCAAAAAACACACCCCGAACGAGGTGAGTGCAAGGCGAGGCGGGGGACTGCGAGGGGTGGCGGGGCAGTCTCTCACACTCGCGCTTACGTCGTCTCAGTTTGCCTCCTGGAGAGTGTGGAGCCGGCGTTTAGATGGTTAAGCCAGCGTCTGTCAGCGGTAGCGGTAACGACGCCGTCACAAGTCGACGATTTATAGTTATATTCAATTTATATCTGATGACATCAGCTGAAAAGCGGCTTAACCTTGCGGAAATCAACATTGGGCTACATAAAGATACTCCAAAAAATGGGATATCAACCAGTCATTTGATCAAATAATAATTTGGCCTAAAGTATTGTTTGGTCGAATTGTCGTTTGGTCTAAATTTTCACAGCTAAAACAAAATATGTTTCGGGAAATATTTTACACCGGCTGTGTAGAGAATAGGTTAGGTTACATTAAATTTATTTTATGATTTTCCAGGGAACTCGGTTTCAGTGTAAATTTAGTTCAGACTAAACGCTTATTCGACAAAACAATTATTAGACTGTCTGATATAGACCAGAAAAAATTATAACACTCTCTGTTCGTTCACAGAAACAATTGGGTAAATGCCACTTCTTCGCTGATGGTCACATCTGTCTTATCCAAACTTATGATCGTATCCTTTGCGCGGGCAAACGCAGGCCTAGATAGTTTAGGGCACGTTCAAAATTAGAAACAACATTTAAATACATTACAGAGAGAGTAGTCGAGTCGTGGCGAACACAGTCTCGACTACCTTCAGCTGTATTTGGCGGTTAAATAAAGAGTCCTTTTAAACATTTAATCATTGTTTAGCTTACCCTGGCCCACATTATCGAACTTAGGGTAAACATTTGTGTGAGTCGCAATTAGGAAGCTACGCAAATGTTTGTCGTGAGCCCGTTAATCTGAGGTGACGCAAGAAACTGACACGGAATCCCAAAGTTTTGTAGCCTTTCCGCGTAGCCAATGTAGTTCACGCTATCATGTTTACTTCCAAATATCTATTAACAATGATCACACTATAATTTCACTAAAATCGTTTAGAAATTTGACACTGTGTCACTTCCATTTTTAGCATCGCTATAGTTTTTAGTAAGCTGAACAATGCGATAGGGGCTGTAAAGTAATGACACTAAAAGATCCACATATATGAGACAAATATTTGTGTATTAATTGATGTTTGCTTTTCGTGACGATACATGCAATGCTGGGACACAACAGTTTACATAGCAGTTGAAACAGTGGCTTACGTTTACAGTGGGGTAACAGAGCATTGCAGAGAGGAAAATACTTCAATTTGGAAAACCAAGTGCACATACATAGTTATAGGTATAGGACATGACGTTGAAAAGGCCAGGCGAGGACACCGTCTGCGAGCCCAGCTATTCATTAAGTCTTTTCCTGAAGCACGAAAACGTTTTCAAAGCCCTCGGTATAAAATATGTAAGTTTTTAGTAAGTATAAATACAACTATCATAATATTACATAATTATCATGCTCAGGATATATTGTTAGACTAACATCTGCAATCTTCATGCGCGAATGTTCAACATCACTTAAGATATAATTAATATTGGGTCACGGTGCAACATGTGAAGTTAACAAAGTTCACACGTACCTCTACCAACGTCTCTGTATTGATGTTGTTCAGATTTCTTAGAAAACCTATCTACTAATTAACGTTTGTAAGATTATCTTCATCGACCCGTTACAATGTGAAGAGGTTTAATTTGCGCAAAGTTTTGAGAACGAATTGAGGATATTCCTCAACAAGGCACTTGGAAGTTTGAAGTGAATCAAGTGAATACGAAGGCGAGGTATAAAAGGGAAGCCGAGTCGCTATATGTAAGTCTGTTCGCAGGAGTTTTGCCTAATCTGCTGTATCCCCGTTAGTTCGCTCGATGAGTAATAGCGTCGAGTCGAGCGGAACTGAAAGTAAAACAACCAAATCTAAGTAAAAAGCATATGATTCGCAACTTATTAGAAATTATAAGCCTTAGTTCTTACTCTTATCTTACTCTTGGACGATACATAAATTGGGCTTGAATGTAATAAAAATATACATATTTTTAACCAATAAAGAACAATTTAAGTTGTTCTAACGGCAAACGTTTTTCGAAGAAAGTCTGCAAAGTTTGTAAAATGATACGGAAAAAGACTTAAACAATGTTTGTGTCAATTAAATAAGATTCTTGTAGATGTTAAAAAATAATATTTTTGTCGCCAAAACAACACAACATAAATCGTTTAGAAAAAAAGTAGTCTTTCCCAATAATTTCTGTTACCATCCACGAAAATAACATTTAGAATTCTTAAAGTCATGCATCAATATTTGACACGGAATAAATGGAATATAAAATCGTTTTTGAGTAAGCGCATTTCGGCATTAACTATCGTGAAATATTAACGATTAATTATTTAACAAAAATGACACAGCCCTGTGCTAAAAGGTAAAGGCAATTGGGTTCGAGGCCCCGTAATTGCAAAGCCCTGTCCCTATTTGCGGCCTAAAACGAAATATTTGATGGTTTCTACGTCAAAATCAATAGAATTAACAAATCTATCACTCGCATACGACTCATTTAATTTAAAATAGTCAAAATTCGATCCATGTAATCTAAGGAGCTTAATGTGTCTTTAACACACATCACTTCACGCGGTTGTTAATCTACATTATGTTAAGTTTATGAATGCAAGTGACCTGTATTCGTACCTGAGACTGCTTGGAGCGCAGCTGAGGCTGGTACTTCCTCCTCAGCTTGCGAGGGCAACACACGCACAGGATCCTTAGGAAAGCCCTGAAACAAAAGTGCAGTTACTTTTTAAAACCATATGCCCATTAAAAGCTTAGCAGAGTGTGCATGGATTCTCCGATGTATGCATTTCCACTAAAAGGTTTTAATCCCAGCACCAGACGGACCGTTATTGATTCTATTTTTAAAATTTAGCACATCGAAATTATGTATGGGCAATAAAATCAACAACGTAATTTTTTTTAATAAAGCTAAAAAAATGTATTACATTTTTTAAAAAAGTAATCGATGAAAAACCAGTTAAATATGCCGGAACTATTATGGAAGGCAAGAGAAGAAAATTCAATTTAGACGTACGTAAGGCAGCGTAATGGAGCGTACTGAACGACCTGTTGCCATTGTAAATTAGGACCGAAGTTAATTGAACCAAGATAAAACGTTATAATCGATTATTCTGGCTCGATTAGGATACAAATTGTACAACTACATATCAGGTCGGGTGACTTGTAATAAGCGAAGTTTATGTAAGAAGTTTACTTGTGTCCTGAGCAAATATTTCCGATAAACAACAATACTCGTGGAACAAACACAGATTTGGGTTCCAGATTACTTTTGGAGATTTCGTTAATAATTAATAAGTCCAAGTAAAGCAAATCAAGCCCCCTCGGAATGCAAACTTGATTATTAAATAAATAAATGATTTATAATTGTCCGCGTCGCGGCGCCAACAAAGCATTTAGGGTTACCGTGTTGATTAACTCGCTAAAATCGACGCGATAACAGAAACTTCCATCAGATTCATTTGGAAATATCATCAAGGAAGAAATTGAAGTTGGCCGTAAGGCAAAGACTCCATTAGTATTGTAATTCCTTTTCCCTTTTCAATAGACTTTGGGGAATTCGATAAAGCTTTAATTAAGTGGTGGTGAGAGTTTCAAACAATGAGTAAGAGATACAACTTTTGTGCGGCTTGAATATCCACTCGTTTCGGTCGATTTCCCTCAAAATGACGGTCTTTAACCTATTAACGACTTAACTAAGAATCGAATTAAGATAAAACGCTCAAGGAAATTCGGGGAATGGATTTGATAAAGCAATTAAGCGTTGATTGATTCGACGAGATTCGTATTGTTTTGTGACCAGACGCACGGACGGTCGTAGGAGGAAGGGATCTGATATGTCAATTGACAATCAATAAGGCGTTTGTAAATAGGTTCTCTCTAACAGCTTGTTCAGGATAATGTTTTAGGTGCTGAATTTAGAAGCTGCGCAGATTTTGCTTATGGCAATCCCGCGGGAACTATGCTGTTTTCTGAAATAAAAACTATCCTATGTCCGTCCCTGGGACTGAAAGTAACTATATACCAAATTTCAACTAATGGGTATGGCCGCGAAAAGTTGTACTTTTTGAATGAAGCATTATGTTATATTTTCTTAAAAAAAAATGGTTCTTTAGATTATCACAAAACTATGGGGTATTTTTATCTTGCTCATTGCTTTATGTGTCGAAATAATAAAAACCTTGTAAACAATCGTGGTTGCCGCAGCAATCTGATCAAAAGTTAGTAAGGCAGTCAAAAATCGTGCCTTTGGCCTCCCCTTTACATACAAATAATTCTCATAATTTTGAGGGAAAACATTTTTGATATATAAAGTTACTCATAGCTTAATCTTCGATTAAAGATCTTTAAACTGATGAAACAAACATTCATGCATCTTAATATGTTGATATCAAAATTGAGTTTCAAAACCTAAGTCCACATAATTTTCCAATCGTAACACACTTAAGTTTTTAATGCTAGGATTTTTTTCCTTCTTTTTAAGGCAATCCCATGTCGTTTTATTTGCTAGAGCAACACCATAGCTAGTATGTCAAAATAACGCACATCGAGTCGTGGGTACATTAGTCGGTTTAATTTAATACTTTTCGTTGGAAAAAAAGCGAATATTGGAACAAGGAATACTTCGGAAGGACATTTTGTCAAGTTAAGTGTAAATAATATATTTTATCGTTGTTCTATTCAAAAATATGGACAATATTCTATTTAACAGAGATTCATTACAAGTGTAGCATCCAAAATAGCGGTGATAAAGCAATTTCTTTTTTCTTCCAGTGTGTTTTCCGAGTGTGTTTATTTATGTGCGTTATGTGTGTTACGCTGTGTGTTACGTGTGTTACGATGTGTGTTACGTGTGTTGCGATGTGTGTTACGTGTGTTACGTTGTGTGTTACGTGTATTGCGATGTGTGTTACGTGTGTTGCGATGTGTGTTATGTGTGTTACGTTGTGTGTTACATGTGTTATGCCGTGAACTCATCTTAACGAATTTCTGCTACTTTCCAGTGTGTTAGTGTGTTATGTGTGTTACATGTTCCAGTGCGTTAAGGTACAACTTTTGACGGCCATACCCTAATAGTGACGATGGAAAATTAATTTATTTGAATATGTAGCGTCAGATCGTCAGAAGCGCCACTCATCCCAAGGGATTTTATAACTTGCTTCGGCCCACGACTTCGTCCGCGTAGAATAAGCATTTCGTTTACCTTTTATCTATTCTGTTACTTTGGCTTATGCCACAATTAAATTACATATTATTATATTCAACTAAACTAAAATTTCCAACGTAAGTTAGTAAGTTAGTAATAAGTACATTGTGAATAACATTATTATCTACTTCGTTTTTGGGAGCTGGTGCTGGTTGTGCGTATGCTGAGAAAGCTTTTTTAACTAAAAAACGTCAAGCGTGAGTCGGATTTAAGTGCTGAAATGTCTACAGGAATTATGTAGAATTGCTGAACTTCATCGCTATTTTGTACCACGACATGACATTTGCGACTCAGTTTAAGGGCCGCTCAAAGACCGTTGTCAGTCATTTCATTCAGTCATTGCAAATGGTTTTCGTACATACCATGACGGTCATCTTGAGCGGAATTTGAATAGCTTAAGTGTCAAATTTAGCGAATCAGAATAAGTTACTAGCTACGAACAATTCTTTTGGATCGCTTTGTTTAAAAACTACTGAAATAAAAATATTTAGTATTTTCCGGTGCAATAAGAAATGAAAAGTGTTAGTACCTAATTGATTTTTCAATAAGTTGATACGTTTGTAAAAAGGTCATGGTAGGGTTTCCTGTACTATAGACTCGATTGCGATAATTTTTTTGTAAACTGTTGTGTGTATTCCGATTATAATAAAACGGTCAAATGTGATTAAGCGTTCGCTTTTCTAGATCCTCAAATATTGATTTAGTAATCAATCGTTCAAACAACTAAAAATTTTCTTGTTTACGCCTATTTTTTTTTCATATTCTGACAACAAATTCAACTTCGGAGACCACAGCACCGACCTCATAAATCATTTAATTCTTTAAACGTGAACGCAACAAAAGAACGCAAAAGAGAGAAAGTAAAATTTAACTTTCACGCTCAGAAACGCCAATTAACATAATAAAGGGCTATTTTATTTCTTTGTATCTCTGAGTGCGGCAGGGATGATAATTTCAAACTTGAACTTGATCCGTGAACACGGTAAAGCTGTTCTGAATTTCCACCATTTCGACCTCTACAGTTTTAGTCACTATCCGAAGTAGGTGATTTGCGATCATACAGAAAGAAAACGTTCAACGTTTTAAGAGTGTAAAATGTATTTTTATTCTTAAACGTCCTTTGTGAGTATAAATTGCAAAGCAGGCCTAAAAAATTATATGTATAAGTTGTGTAAATATTTTTTCCTGCCTAATCCCGTTAGGAGGAGGGCTCGTGTCGTTCGCAAGATGAAAAGATGAATGCTTCGTCTGTTCTTTTCGCGTTTGATTTGTGAAGAATTTACTACCTATAAAACTTACAAAGTAAATACGAAATAATAATTAAGTTAAGACATTTTGAAAGTGGTCTTTGGGACCCTATTATTAAACTTAGTTAGTCACAGTCACAGCGACACGTGTGTCGCGGGTCTGTCGCTCAGTTGATCCCTAAGATATTTACTTGTAATAATAAAATTACTTTTTATTTTCTTTTCCTGTAACATTGTTAGACAAATCCATGTTGATTTTTGGAATTCTGAAAATGGGCCGAGACTGAAAAAAGTATAAGCAAAACTTCACCAAATAAAGTCATAATGGCCATTTTTCCACGGAGTATTCCTAACAAAGAAAAAAATCACAAGCTAAACAATTATATTCCTTGTTCTGTTAACCACATAGCTTTGCTGTGTCACATGTTTTCAAAGAGTTTATCTTTCACTTGTCCATCTACCCTCAAAGTCAGAAGTGTCAGTCCGGGCTTTAATATTCATCGCGGCGGTCCGGGGGACGCCAGCCCGCCCGCTGCGTCCGCTTATTCCATAATTATATTTAGCCGTGTGTTTACTAACAGGGAATTTTAGACTGAATTTGTAATGTTGTGCTTAATTAAAATGTTATTCTGGGACGAAACAAAAAATATTTTTAGATAACACCTACACTGTTTAAAATTTTTGCTATTTTTAGACTTCACGTGTTTAAGACAAAGTTATTTTTACTGTAGGTAAATGAATTTAATAAAACTAAAGAATAGTCACTCTCAGAATTGTCTTTTGTAGTCATGTAGTAAATCATATGCTCAAGATATTACTTTTGTCCCGTATTGTTTGCCGACATAACCGTAAAATACTACAGGTACATAATTGTTCATGCACTTCAAAATACATATATAAATGTGAATAAACTTCGGGCTAAATATAAATAGCCGTTAAGGTTAAGAACTTTGTATAAGCTGTATTTCGTAGAAAAGGCTGTCCATTTAAATTAGGTGGGATTGGGAGGAAAGTCGATGAGGATTCCGGTGAACAAACGATACTTCACCAAACAGTGGTGTATAGGTAAGCCAATTCAGGGTTGACGCTTTTGTTATAATATCTTTACAATGTATAATTTTGTACATTTATATACTTGCTTGTACCATTAACAGGTCATTATCAAGCTAAAAAGGCGAAAGCCTTAGGAATCATGTTATAGGCGATGCGGCTAGCAACCCGTCACTATTTTGATTTCCCTTTCCACCTATACGCCCTTAATCATGCTAAACGTGGCATTAAGTTTTTGTAACTTTAGGCTCTGTCTACCCCATAAGGGATAAAGACGTGATATATGTATGTATGTACCTATGTATCAAGCTATGTACGGTACCTAATGTGGAAAATGTATACATTTTACGAGTATGACGTTTTTAGCAAGCATATTACAGTAATCGAATCGCAATCCCTGAATTATTTATGGAATCCGATGACCATCTATAGTCTTCATAATCGGCTCCAATTTATAAAATAGAGGTTTCCGAAGGCAATTAATAAATTAAATTTAAATTCACCTAAATCGCTATCGCTATGTCCATAAGACTTGAAGAGTTCCTTCAGTTTCTCCAAGATATCGTCATCAGATCCTGATTTGGTGTTAATGGGACTAAACCGGAAGTATTCCCTTTACTAAAAAAAAAATACAATCGAATTGAGAACCTCCTCCTTTTGGGAAGTACCTACAGGTACCTAACCTAATCGTGACCAGTGGCTTTGCAATATTTACATATAAATATGTTTCTTGTGTGATAAGGGAGATAGTTTGGTTCACTAAATATGTCTTTAAATTGTGGAAATGCTTCTACGAATTATAGTATTTTTTTTACCTAAGATAATTTAACATCTCAGCAAGATGAGATTTTTTTCATTAGACGACTTAACTACCGATTATTATTGCATATGAATTTAACCCTGACTCTACTAATGAGTAGATCATGTTATTAATAGTAAATTGTAATGTGGTTACGTGAATAAGTAAACTACTAAACCGTGTTTAACACTAAATCTAGATTCACTATTTTACTAAAAGTATCCCTTAAAATATGTTTAAGGTAAAGCAATAATTAGAACAAAATAGCGCGACAGCCCTTCCAAGGTTCAAGCTATCGCCTTAGATGGCAACTCTGCTCGCTCACGGATAATGAGTATTTACATACTCGCGTAGACTGTCCTAGTTATATCCAATTCATTACTTCTACCTTTATTATGCGATGTATGAGAGCCTTCAAGGGAGATAAATTATACAGAGAAGGTCTATATAGGCCTAGCGCGGGATAGCATTACAGTCACAGGATCGTGCCAGATTATAAATTGATCTATTTATTATTTTTCTATGAGTTGTACTGATTAAATGAGGGCGCCACTTTCTTGGTAAAATTCACATTATTCACGTAAAATGATAGAAAATTAAAGCTAATCAATATTTTTAACTAAGGGTTTCAGCACGTCCATTGTGGTTCTCAATAAAAAGATACAAGTAATGTGACAACTTAACATGGTTTTAAACTATAGCTATTTTGTCCATAATGCTTGCAGAAATTGTCAGTGAACAAAATACATTTAAATTCAATTAGTATTTGCAAATGATTTTTGTTAAATAATATTTGGCATTCGCAAAGTACTCCCTGAATTCCCTGATTCAATCGACGCCGCCATTGTTTTGGAGCTTTGCACTATTAGTGTTGCCCTTTGCCCTTTACAATCCACCAATCCTCACAAGTTGGGTTAGGCTATGTGAGTCAGAGCCAATCTAAGTCAGAATTATTCAAGCATCTGCTTCTCCGTAACGACTGTTATCCAGCCTCAATCGACCGAAGGATCAACGTGCCCTCCACAAAGGGGCAATTATTAAAGTTATACCGAGCAATTATCTTGTTCTTGATAACAGGGTAGATTGACAAAACATAACGAATATAAGTAATGTTTAGTTTTAGGCCGCAGCTGAGTAATTTTCCGCCAATATGCTTTTCAAATAAATGTAAATCTTTAAGTTTTTGACCTTGCAGGCGCGGCGTTTAAAGAGAGCCGTTAGTGCGTAACTATAACATTTCGAGCGAGATCATGTTGAACGTAACCTTCGTTTGATCGAATAATTGTTTGCTCTAATGAAATGTTTAGTCGAATGGTCGTTTGGTCTAAAATTTCTGGAGCTGAAACTGAAAATATTTTAGATTAGATTAATATAGGGTAGATTAGGTTAAGTTCATTTTATTTTATAATTTTCCTGAAGAGTCAATGGTTTCAGTATAAATCAGTTCCGACCATACGATTATTCGACCAAACAATAGTAGACCATCCGATACAGACCCCTGTCTGTGAACTGTTTGTTGATGTTATGCGCCGCTCCTAATTTTCCGATAGTAATTAAATAATTAAATCAATTTGATTATTCAAAATGATGACATTTATTCAGAAGTTTGTTTACAGTTCAAAAATTTATGCGAACATAGTGTTAATAATCTACACGAGAGGCTCAGTTTGACCATTCAAATTGATTTGTCGGAACTGCACATTTTTAACCTACAGTTATATGTTATAGTAGATTCGATGGGTTTAGCCTTAATACAATTCGGATCGGAGTGGATAATTAAAGTATCCATCGATCAATAAATTTTACGAAATTAAAGATTACTCATAATTATTATATGTATAAATAAAAGCAAGTTAGTAAGAACCTTCATACCTAGATATAATATTATACAAAATTATTTTGTGAATCAAGTTGAAACACGTACGTAACATGTTAAAATAAGTTACAATCCTCGAATCCTTTAATTAAAAATGCCTTTTAACATTCCCTCACGGCCAACTCGTCAATCAACTAAAATCCCTGGATTCCTGCAATCGTAACAAATTCTAATGCTTTTCCACTAAAACGTTATTAAAACTAAAGGAACGCTTCAGGTCTGGCGAGTTTCTTGAATATTAATCATGGGAAGCTAAATGATTACACTGGTTTTTTACACTATCTTCTCATTAATTTGTTGTTTCTGACAGCGTCGAAAAAGTTTCGTGTTCTTTCATAAGAATGCTTAAATTTTCATCGACTGGACGAAAATGTTAAAGCGTCGTCCGCTAAGAAATATTAAGCACGCTTATGGAGCATAAATAAGACGTTATAAAATATATGTAGATCTCACAAAATACCTGTGTATGTGTATACACTTAGTGTTTAGGTAACGATGAAGTTAAACATACTGAGGAGTAAAAGTAAAGGGTCACTGTTTTAAACTTTGTATTGAAAGTGTCCCGTTATTTTTGCTCGTCAGTGTATATGGAGATAATTCAAATACATAATATAAAAACGTTTGGACAAGGATATTAAATTAATATAATTTCTTTAATTATTTATCCAGTTAAAATGACGCCTTGGTTTAATTTTTTGTCGACGTAAGTATGAACTTGCAAAAAAAAAATCCCATAAAAGAACAGATCTTAAGGCTGTGAAAGTTTTCTTCCTAGCTCATGAAATGCAACTTCTAGGCAAAGGTCTTTCGTTTTCTGCAACCCTTGGAAGATAGCATAATTAAAAGTTAGTTATTTAAAAACGAGTCTATGTACTGATCTGTGGCAGCACGTCGCTGCAGAGTAATGGTTCGCAGTGATTAATGGTAACAAAAATTCACCTCCCTTAATCGCTTTTGGGGGCCCGACAGAAACAAAGCAATTTTCATGCGCTTAGATTGTTCATGCGTTCATTCTGCAGGACTACTCCGAAGTTCGTTTTGTGTCGTTCCACTCGCAATAACCAGTTTTTAATAGGAAAGTGACAGGGACGGTATGATACAGGGATGCTTCATAGGCTAGTATGTTTTACTGGGCCACCATTGTAACGCAGCCAGTAACAACACAGACTGTCCTAGGTTGTCTCAACTGAGGCCTTATTGCCTTACACACTCGGAATCACCATCGCTTTTACCATTCCTCTCTGTCAAATGACAAAGGATGGGAGTAGAAAGAGATGGTGAATGTAGTCACACAACAAGACCTTTGGTGATGACTATTAGTGCTGCGAAACCAAATAAGCATATTCGTGCGCTGCCATTGTGTCTCGATGAATCATCAGTCAAATTCCTAGTAGAAAATCATACAAATGAATTAAAATCTTTTGGGAGACTATGTTATTACAGCTCGGTTTCAATAAAACTGTTTCATACATCTTACCTACCAGCATTTTTTTTTGTAAATCAGAGTCGCAAATGAAATGTGCAAACTTTTTTTATAAATGTTCAGTTAATAATAAAATAAGGCAGAACTCATTAAAACTCAATTTCCCCACTTGCGTTATTTCTTTTCAATTTATCTCCCGAAATTGGGTTAATGTGACAGTAAATTTTATGAATGTATTTTAATGCCTTCACTTTTATTCCGGCCGTCCATTTAACCACTTTTTAGACGACAGTTTACAAACAAGTCGTTTAAATAACGTTTTGTGGATCATATTTGAATTTTGGGCGTAGCTTACTAAAATGGAACTCGTTTCATTTCAACTTTTATTTATAATACTGGAAATACACTGATCAGCAAAAATATCGGGTAACTTTTCAAACAACTTCGTGTGAAAAGCGACCCGTTATATTTGCTCGGTTGTATATTTTGGTCGATTTTATTTCGAGGGATTCCGCTAAGGTCCGCTTGATCCGCAAAGCCTGCCAGTCAATCAATTTTCGTTTAATACTTGTTGTGGCTAAATCCCGTTTCTGAGAAATAAGACAGATTATCGGCTGTTTTATAAGAGCTTACAAGTACCTAAATCTACCCAAATACAACAATTTTTGTACTTATGAACTGTTCTTTAAACTTACTTAATGCTATAAAAATAAACTACTGATTCCATCGCAGTATGTAGCGCTAAACTTAATGAAGCCAAGAGCGCAAGAAATACATATACTGTTTGACAACATGCGCGAGGAAAACGTCCACCAACAGGATTACTTAATTTCCTAGCGTCGCTCAGCGCTATATTCTCATTGGTGTTTTCCCCCGCACATCTCTAGTCGATGTGTAGATTGCGCAGCCTAAAGGATTCTCGACAACTTCCGATGGCCGGACTCAGGTCTTGCTCTCCATAACGAGCGGTTTCCCGTGACCTTCATCAGATCATAGGTTTGGTTGTCCCGGCTTCCTGTTTCCGGTTAAGATGTAGGTGCGTTGGAAGGTGTGAAAGTTCCGGTCCTTTCCGAATACTTACTATAAAGGTCAGACCATGTTTGTATGTTAAATTAATTCTGATATGTTGGTAACTAATTTATTTATAAGCAGCGTGTGTGATTAAGGAATTCTGTGTTAAACTGAGCTTTATATTGGCTACGAAATGAAAAAATAATTGTCACCGTGATCTGTTACCCTATGCGTTCATAAAATAGGGTCCAGCTTTACATAAATATACAAATCACGCTTTTATCCCTTAAGGAGTATACAGAGCCTGATGTAACAAGACCCAAAGAGCATGTACAGCATGATTGTGGGCGTAAGGATGGAAAGAGGAATCAAAATAGTGATGGGTTGCTGGCCACATCGCCTATAATATGATTCCTATGTTTTTGCCCATTCACTCGATGGGCGTTTACTATCAGCGCGGGAAGAGAAGCAACTGGTACATTCTATGTTTTTCCTTTGCTCCCAGACCAGCATGGAAGTACAGCTTTACTACTCCTAATATATGTCCACACGACAAGCGTGCGCGACTTATAATTAATGTGACAATTATTTTTAAACTCGTTATGCTGTGTCCCATTTTATTAGGGTTCCATATTACAAAAGGATAAGGAACCCTTTTATGATCACTTCGTTGCCCATCCGTCTGTTTTGATCTTTTTCTCGGAAACGCATAGAGGTATCAAAATGAAATTAATTTGAAACTATTACGCAATCAAAAGATACAACCTTTGAAGGTATATTTTTTATTCAAAATCCATAGAAATCAAATCTATTGGTACTCCCTTTGACATGGAAACAAGACATTTTGTAAAAAGTTATGCCTGACCTAACCTAACACAACTAGCTAAAGGAAAGTGTTGGAAAATCACTGACTAAAAGAACTTGGTTTTTTGTAAATAAATACCATGAAGTAGAAATTTATTTTTTGCTGGCATTCAAACGTGTACTAGGTCCGCGAGTCCGACTCGCGCTTGGCCGGTTTTTTGACTCTGACCGGTTTCCTCCTACTGCCTCGCGTGATGTAAAGAGTCTATTAAATTAATGCACAGTGTGGTAATTTTTGTATAATTGCCGCGGCCTAAATGTTAATTTCGTTTGAATGGCCGCTTTTTATAATATTATTGTTTGACGTAACACGGCGAATGTGTCATTAAAAGCAGAAAACGCTATAAAGGGCACCAAATCAAGCCCTGAGCGGAAGCCTTACCTAGAATTGAAGCTTGCTTCGACTTCAACTATTTAATTATACTAATTTGCTACACTATTTTTGCTTGGAGATGTGAATGATTAAATTCAACCTAATAAATGTTAGACCAAAACAACCTAAATCCATTCGGAACTTATACCAAATATATGGATAGTAATACCTACCTATATTAAATTTCAGTTTCAATTAATATGAAGTATGTGATGATTATTCAAACTAGGTATTTTCGGTAATTACCTCAATATCCCGTAGGTATCGATTATTTTTTTGTATTTACAGTAACTCTTAAAAATTTTCTAGTACCATATCACTAATATAATCTGCTTCAATTTTCATAAACATAGCGCTTCAGTTATGTGCCAGAGTAGGTATCATTACCATAAATTCTTTTGAAGTCAAGAACCAACTTATTCAGTTGAAATCAATGAAATAAACCTAGCCAAACGCCAATTTAAAAGATTTTCCAAAATGTTTTTTTGTTTCAACCAAAGAAAAATTATACCAATGATCATTAGACTACATTACATTAGGACAAAAATGTATTCGATCACCGCACCGAATAAATTGAGCAGCCCTTCAAATATCTATGATTTACGACTTACTGTATTAGCCTTTATAGATACTTAGAAGCGATTGGCCCGCTTCACATCCAACTTTTCTGTTCAGACATGTGTGGCCTTCAATTGGAGTTCTCTAGTACAATGGCAGTGGTTGGCGCTGCGCCGGGGCAAACTTGCGAGTTCCGAACACCGGGCTCGCGGCACCGGATGTGTCGTCGTTATGTCGTACATTTGTGTCACCCTGTGTAAAGGCGCCCTTCGAAAGCGTCCGCTTGGAAAATGTGTGGCTGCAATTGTCTTTAATATGAAGATTATTTGTCGGGAAATAATATGTTTTTTACACGAGACTTCTGCAACTTCGCCATCTGGTTCTGCTTAATTTGGTCCAGAAAGGAATTATCCTTTTGAGTAAATACTAAAGAGAAATTTAAAAAACATTTACAAAAGCTGATAAATAAACACTATCCTGTCATCTTGTGCATGAATCTTGTAGCTGGCTTTTTTAGGTATGTGTGTATGTGTCTATTTATATCTCCATTTATTATAAATTTGTGTTTCATGTATAATATATTACGTATTTCAGTACTTAGTATATTAATATATGTTCTAAATTGCACCACCTGCTCAGATCTGTTCTGTTCTCCAGTCCATTATGGTTGCCTGGAAGAGATCGCTCTGTAGCGTAAGGCCGCCTATTGTTACCTTGTAATATTCTGTATACCTTTTTTCTGTTTTGGTTGTTATTTGTGGTGTTCAATAAAGAGTTATGGTATTGTATTGTATAAATCAGCTTACCATTTGTTACCAGGCAAAGTTGTAGTCAGATGGCAAAGTTGTAGCAGTATATACTTTGCTTCGCGAAATAGTGAAGTCAAGTCATGTAAAATAGCCGCGCTTGCACAAAATATTTTTTATTCATGCAATTAGCCTGTCCTCCCTCCGATTAACGTGAAATATCAACTCAAACGCTTCCAAACCTATAACCAAAACCACCACCACAGTGAAAATACTTCGGACATTACATTCGCGTCTATTAGAGGTATCCTCAGCGGTTGTCGATGCTCCGACCGTCAGTCAACCGCTATTTCATTTTCTAAAGCGGAAGGCTGAAGGGCGAGTGGCTCTGCTGCATGAAAAAAAAAATCAACGCGAGCGCTGCTATTTTGCAAGACACATGACCTAACCATTTTATGAAGTAGCAAAGTAAAATATTGGTCATTTACGTTAACATGAACCTCCGTAATGTAACGCCTATTTACTTCTATCTATAATATACAGTTTTTTGTGATATCGCACCTAATCTACAAGTTTAATGGTGTCCTTGGCTAGTGTCGTTATACTAGTAATAAATATGTATACTGTTATTAACAAAGAGAGTGAACGTGGAATTATAATCACGTTTGTAACAGCTGCGAATCTATTCACAATAAGAATAGATAACGTTGGTACCCACTGATAACGATGACGGCGTTGGTATGATGTTTTGTTTGTCAAGTTTTGTGAAAAAGTTCCCGCTCCTAAAAATATTTTTTTATATAGGTACCTGGTCTACACAAAATGTCGCGTTCTTAGAAGACATGTTATTTTAGTATGTTTTGTTGAAGAAACAAAAAACTTGCTACTTCGCTACACCTGCTTTCATTATAATTAATATGGATATCCACAGCGCCGCCTGATTCAATCAATCATTTGATTTGTTTTATTATAACTTCAGAACTTTAACTGTTTCCTAAACTTCAAATGTGAAAACAAATTTTCAAACTTGGAAGTAGAGTAGGTGCATTCGTCGAAACGAAAAGAAAATACCTACATGTTTCGTCCACCAGCACCACTATACTGGCTATGCCTTTGACAAGGAATAAAGGTGAATAAAGATGGATGTAGCAAAATTTTACAATAAAAAGTTCTGCAACGGTTGCAAATAATCAGACAATCAGTTACAGATAGATAGAATTTCGTTGCATCGAATGACATTCGAAACTCGTGCGGTAGCGAGCATCTGCCCATTGTTCTGTCATTGCGAGTAGGTATCCAATGAGACGGTTTAAGTTCCACAAGTTTGGTGTAGGGACGTGTGGTGTAGAGTATCGATAGCAATATCGATGTTAATACTAACACTGCTAGGAAACTCGGATTTTCCTGATCTAGTGGCGATATTCGTAAGGCCGTATTCGTCAACGGCGAACCCAGCTAGTTTCGGAGGTGCAGGTGCTACATAAAAACGCATTCCAAAAACAGCCGTCCTAAGCCTTCCTACACATACACAAGGGCACCGTCAGCCGATGCTCCAGGGTAGGAGAAGCATAGCAGCGTTTATCGGTAGGTCAAACGGGGTCTATATTTTGTCCCATAATATTGAAGTTCCGAAAGTAGTGGTTTGTCATAATTTTTGTTAGTCATAAAGCGTTATATTTCTAAATCGGTAAGTATTTTTTTTAGAATTGATAGTAAACTAAACTAACCTAACCAAACCTACTACATTTTGTTGACTTTATCAAAATTCCAGAAAAATTCACGATTGCATGTGTCATGACCAAAAAAATTATGACCAATGAAAATTATGGGACATAAAGGTGCCCGAGGTCAAACAGTATGGCGCCACTTGACTGTCAATATTAACCAAAAACGTCACCTGCTGTTCGGGAACTAACATATCACAACTAGCCTCGGTACCGCAATTTGACCTGATTGGCTGCAGTTTGTTGTATCTACACGTGTACATGTTTGAGGTTCGCTGAGTCAATGATAGGCAGTAGAGTTTTCTCTTTCGCTTTACAACATTAAGTTTTGTTTCCTGACATTTTCTTACGTATTTTTAATTGAATTTGCCAGTATATTCGTTTCGTAACTCCTTTTCAAAGATTTGCGTATGAAGTAAGAATGAGAGAGTGTAGCTCATCAGGCAAAGCATTACGTGTGAAGAATGTGTTATGAGTATCTTTGTCCCGCAATAAAGAGTTTTTACAAATGGCTCTAGCCTTATTACTAACTTACATAAATTTACGGAAGTTATACTATAAATTGCCTAATATCCCTGAAGGTTCCTTGTACAATAAAAAGTTACAAGTAGATTATTTTAGATCCCTTCCTACTTTTCGTTATGATAAATTACATCACAATTTCGTGTCTCAAGATTTAGGTAATATACAAAGAGATCGTCAACTTATGAATAAAAATAATAGTTTTAGTGAAAAATGAGAATTAACGGGAAACAATATTAATGTTATGTTTGAATGTCAGCAAACAAATAAAGTTTATGCCAATTTTCCGTTTTTTAACTAAAACTTTTTGGATGGACCCAATCTCAATTCAATCTTACAGGAAGTGAACATTTTTGGCACACAAATGATAAACATAAATATATGAATAGTTAATTTCACATTTTAAACATACATAGGTACATATAAATATACTTACACATATATGTTATAATGATTAAAAAAGTTATAACCTAAACACATAATCCATAACTCAATTGCGTTACGTTGCCAGGTACTTCATCTAACTCCCGAGGGAATTCCTCGTATTTTTCCGGGACGAAAAGTAGCCTCTGTTAATGAAGGACAGTGTAGCTTTGTATCAGAGAAATAATTTTTAGAACCAATCAATTCATATCGAGTTTTTGATACATAAAACGTGTCGAATGCGTTCAAAAGCGTACTGTAATAAAAAAGGCAACGCCAATGGCGGCCCATAACGGCAAAAACCAATCTCATAGTTAAGTATTGGACATTTTAAATGATAACGCGTTCGAGACGTTTGTTGTGACAAAAGACTTAGACTAAGCGCTCTGTAGTCGCTGAATTATCCCTACAAACAAACAAAGATTACTTCTTAAATATATGCATTTGTAGAGATATACACTTTAAGTGGTGGAGAACCCTCCTGACATAAATTGAACCACTAATAATAAAATTAAACCACATACCGCGCTAATTTCATGTGTTCACTAACTAGGGTTAATGGAGATTGCGGCACTCACGTCACTGCATTACAAGGATTTAAGTTGGAGCGGACGAAACAATGGAAAACGAACGCGAAACAACCCTACTCAACTCGACCGGTCCTCAATTTGACTTTTCTGTCCCGCTTACACACTAAGAGGTATATAAGGATAGTAATATAGTTGCGTCGGTAAGGGCATGTTAAAGCTATGAATCCGGTACGTGGTAACCTTGGTAATGTCGTCGATGCTCAAAAGCGTCTACGGGTGGGCGGGCTAACATGGCGCCTTGTTTCCAATCAACCGTGTGTAGCAGTGACTAGCCTGTATATTGTCTACCTTTCATTGCCGACTCCGCGCTAAAACTGTATGAGGGTAGATAGGTATAGCGACAGACGCGACGGCGACGCTATCGCATCAATCTTTCAAGCGCTGAAAGAGGCAATTGTGTGTGTAATTGTCTTTAAAAGTCGAATCACGCGTCATGGCATGATATATTCGCAGCCAAGCCTCAGATAATTTTGCTTTGTTACGATAAAGATATCGAAAAGACTGCAATGCCTAAAAAACCTCTCGATTAAATAGGAAAATCAAACGCTGTATACTTAGTTCCTAGTTTTAATTTGCGATCAAAGAGGGCAATCTGTCGTGTCCCGGTTTATTTGCTTTTAATTAAAATATTAAGCTCGTTGCATTTTTCAATTCATATTTAAACTAGCTAGAGCCCGTTGCTTTGCCCTCGTTATAGACCAAGTTGCTAGTCTACACCATAATGGGAATAACTAAGTAAAATTTCAGTTTCCAAGGTTCAAAGGTTTTGGGCTGAGTTCGCCAGCAAAAACACATGTTTCTACCATGGGTCTGCGACTTTTTCTTGACAAAGTCTGACCCTTATTTCAAAAGTCATCCATTTGAACAGAACGGAAACATCACACTCCCCTCAATCGAGTTTTGCTTGAGCATCGAGTACCGTAATTATTTTGCTAGCATGCAAAGAATTTGTGTGAAAATCCTACTACACTTGGTCACGGTTCTCTTTGAAATATATTATAAATATTCCTAAATGCGTCAGTGCTTGAAGCCCGCGCTCATCTTATACCGCCTTTGATCTTTGCCCCGGCACATAATGATCATTGAGTTTTAAATGGGCCGAAGCGCACCTTTCTTCAGAACCTCTTGACGCACTCATTTGGGAGAAATAATGATTGAGTCTTAAAACATTGTTTACATTCACAAATTACACTGTCATTTATTTGTTAACTCTTAATTACTGTTATAAATGCGAAAGTTTTGGATTATAGCCTGGAACAGCACATAAGCGGATTTTATTTCAGAAAATTGCGTTTTTTACAGGATAGCGATAAACGAATTTCTGGTAGACGAAGTTACGGGTAGCAGCTGATAGTTGTAATCTTTGGCATAAAAAAATTGTTTTATGTAAGTGCAATTGTCTTGATTTGAGTCCATAATGTTTGATAAATAACCGTTCAGTGATGTAGGCGCGTAGACTTATTTTCTCTACGCAATACTTATTAGCTGCACTTTCGGAGTGACGAATTTTAAATTCATTTTAAACATAATATATAACGAATATATAATGAGAGATCGCTATTAAGCGATAAGACCGCCTATTGTTTACTTTGTTCTTTGTTTCTGTATTGTTTTGTACTGATTTGTGGTGTTCAATAAAGAGTATTTGTATTGTTGTATTATATTGAAAATTTGTTTTCTTCTCGACATTCCATTTTAAGGAAAAAATCCCATGTGTTGGCTCTAGGCTAAATTTAATCTATATACCACGAATACCCGTTGAGTAGTTTTCAAAATTAGCGAGAAACAACTGACAGATGGACATAATTTTTTTTAAGCAATGTACTTAGTTTTTCACCAATATCTTTAGTGTAACGATTTTTCTCTTAAGTTTTATTAAATATGCTCAATTTGTAGATTCATGTGGATTATTACACATAAACGGATAACTCACGTATAAAAAGTCCGTTATAACAAATGAAAAAAAAAAAAGTTAAAAGTTATCCGTTTATGTGTAATAATGATTAAGTCTCACGGTAGTTTCATGTTGAAAGTTCATGTGGATGTTTCAAATGCCTCGACATTCAAGGGCCTACGTATCTTGGATATTCCTACCCTAACGCTGTAGTGATCACTTTGTATACAACGATACGGTGTCTACCGCAGACTTTCTATCGAGATAAACTTAGTAAGTGTATCAAACCGCACTCGCGCTTAGGGCATAAAAGACATTCAAAGTTATGAGAATAATTTAAGTAATTATGAATTCACAAGCGCGAGCGGTGACAAGCCAGAAAAATGTTTGAAAAACCATTTAAAATGTCAGTTAGATTAAACAGGGAAATATGTCAGCAGATAATAAAGAGTTGTTACGTTTGTTTAATTGCTTTGAGCATTTGTCAAATAATAGTGAACCCGCGTTTACCTTTTAAGGGGTAATTTCTTTTCATTCTACCCGTTTTTTTTGCTTAGGAGTGGAGAATACTCATGATATACTGCCAGGCCGGTCCTGACAGCACGCCCGACTAATCTGGGAATTTCTCAGTCTACCCGTTATCATGACGCACGGTAACTTTGTCGAAATATCAGGAGCTCATTAAAGGTAATCATGGTGTACTTCTCGTGTCCTGTCACTGGCCTACGAATGAGTTCTTCTACAATTAAAGAAATTCATCAACGGTCCCTCTGTTCTGTGCTCTAAGCTCAGTCATTTCGGAGCCCCATAGAGTTAGAGCCCCCCGGCCTTTAGCCCATCCTGTCACCCTGTCACGCCACTGCTTTCCGTAGAAAATATAACTAATACATATACATACATATGTGGAACCATGTTCTATGTCGACGGTAAGTCTGTGGGCGCGACCCTCTGCCGGACGCTTCCCCGCGTCCACAATTTGTGGTATTGTTGGTTGACAAAAAGCCGTCGTTTGCGAGCACTCCATTTGCGGGGTCGACCCAGGGGAAGCAGTAAGACGTTTTTTATTCCCCAGATTACGTTCCCAGTAAAACGTAAAGTGATTCCGTCGAGTTTTTTAGCTTGCAAATAAACAATATTGGAATAATTAAATTCTAAAGTGTTTTTCATTTTAAAACCGGCTTGCGAGGATTGGTTTGATGTCTCATTTATTATAATGCTGATAAAGTTTTGAAGTCATGATTTATTTTCTCCTATTCTTATACGAATACAATGTGCAAACATTTAGGTATACGCAATATTATTAAAAGCCGTGGTAGCCTAGTGGTTTGACCTGTGGCCTCTCAAGCAGAGTGTCGTGGGTTCAAATCCCGAGCGCGCACCTCTGAGTTTTTCGGAATTTATGTGCGAAAATTACATTTGAAATTTGCCATGAGCTTTTCGGTCAAGGAAAACATCGTGAGGAAACCTTGCACACATCTGCGAAGAAATTCAATGATGTGTGTTAAGTTCCTAATCCGCACTGGGCGCGCGTGGGAACTATAGCCCAAACCCTCCAATACACGGAGGAGGCCTATGCCATGAGGCACGCCGAATTACGCAACAATTTAATAATAAAAAGAAACAACAACAACAAAAAAAAATGTAATTGTAGCGAATTCGGAATAAAAAGGCTATATAAATATAAAATATTATTAAGATGATGTTGGATCAATTTAAAATGTAATTAGCTGTCAACATTTATTATTTATGAACAGGTTGCTAAAAAATAATTATAATCGCTGATGGTCTTGAACTACCTTATGATGTTAATTCATCAGACTTATTTAAATATTAAACGTGCCGTTTCCCAAAACTAAGTCAGCCCGTGCGGCTTCTACAAAATTTTAACAAAACATTGTACAGTTTGACAACAAAAATAATGCTCCACGATGTACCTGCGCAGTATACCAATTTTAGTAGAGCGGGAAACTCTGGCGCTGTTATTGGTCGATCGATTTCGTACCAACAATGGCAAAATCGTGTAAGCGGGACAGAGCTAAGAATGCAAAGCAAGCAATACTCTGCCAGTTGCGCTTGCAAATAAAGTTCAATATAGATTATTTACACGTTCGGCTACCATCGGAAACTGGTCTGCGCTTCTCTGCGCAAACGAATATTGCCGATGCGCATTATATTTGTTGTCAAACTGTATCTGATTATTTACTGAGAACTCAACAAGAATACTTTTATCACACGCTAACGAGATATTAATTGCATTGGAACTAGATTTTTCTGTAACAAAAAGCGACGGTACATTGCAAAGGCGGCTCTTTGGGCACTCTCAAAGCTCGTCTACTAGCAAACAATGGCGGAGCAGAGCGTTCTTATGACACGTAGCCGCTTGAGAAACAAAAGAGCAACGACTAGGTATGTGGCACTGGCAGGTGATACTTAAATCACTCTACGCTATATACACGGTGGGCGTGAGCACTGCGAGAGATTTGACCGGTGTATTCCTGAGGTCATAAGGATAAAAAAATGTTATATAAACCTAGATCGAATTATGCGTTTTTAATTTTTTTTTTGAATGGGTACGTACGGTTCACATAACTCTTAAGAATCTTGTTATAGGCGATACAGCTAGCAAACCATCACTATTTTAATTCATTAATAATCATGCTAAATGTGACTTTTAAGTCTTGTTGCTATATAAATACGTCATTTACGTGTGTATGTATGTATTATTTATTGTAAAAATCCTACTTGCTAGTCAACATTTTGATTCCTAGGCTACCACTGAACTTTGTCATAGTGACATTTACATTATCGAAAAAGTGACATTATAAGCCCGTGAAATTAATTACTATGATAAGATTCTATAGTGGCCCTGGAATGAAATTGCTTGACTGTACTTAAATATTCCTGCCCACTGGCGCGGTTGGTTGTAATTTATCGATCCATAAATCAAAGCGAAAGTGAGTGACATCAACGTGATTTACTGCAACGAAAATAAAATTTGACCGACTGAAGTATAAATTTCTCCAAACTTGGGCCAATGTTAATTACGTCTATGGGAAAGTAATCAAAATTGTGGTAACTAGAGAATCTCGCGGTTTGACGAGTGACGACCAATATCGGAAATACGTTTACAAATCAGGAAACTTCGTCATACCACGGCATAGAAGAAGTATCCAAATAGAGTCGTAATCCGGGCTATCCAATAATACTAATGTGGTAACTTATAATTTGGTGCTTACACTATACTAACACAATTTTCACTCACTCTTTGTTGGTCTCTCGCTTAATGCTCCTCTCATTTACTCAAAGGTTAACTGGTAGAGATCCCTTATAGGGATAAGTTCGCCTTTGTGCATATATTTAAGTTCTTTTTTTGTGATTTGTCTCTGCTTCTTTATATTTGTACAATAAAGCATTTACTTACTTAAATTTTTTGGCTGCTGTTTTACCTTTGTGTTCTACATACAACAAAGGCATTAATTAATTCGATTTTAGAAGAGCATTATTTACTTTATTTTTTTATTAAAATTAAATATATATTTCATTCAGTATGCTACGACCACGACTAAAAATTAAGTAGATCCATATCGATCACAATAGCTGCTTGCAGCAAGCGCCACATCAGTTGGCAATTTTTACATGACATAAATTGTAAGACATTTCCACTCTATAGGTGTTATCTCTATGTGCTACGGTAGGTATACAGGAAGATTCTGTAACGGCTATGTAAAATGGTAAAATAAAATGTTGCCCTTGGTGGATAATTTTTAATTTCGTGAAAGCTGTCTCCGCGGGTATGGATAATTTTCCGTGCCACTTGGCAGTGTAATTGGCGCCCTTCATTTCGTTAATCGGATGCTGGCTAGATGTAAGTGATACTTAGGGCGTCGACTTTTTTGTCTAATTAAAAAGTTTAGGGCTTATCCGACGTGGCGTGGGTAAATTAGTAGGTACCGATATACTTAGGTTATTATTGGCCTAGGGAGATAAGGAAAGAATAGACAGAAAAAAAATGTCTTGTTTATAGTTTAAGTAAGATTTACTTCTGGGTAAGTATTAACCTTTAAAAGTCTGATTTAGGTATGCATAACCAAATACTGATTATACTTGCGAGATCATTGAAACGAAATTAAAATGATTTATTGACACTTCAATATGATGAGTTAAGGAGGTTTAAGTTTTTGTAACAAACTTATTTTACAATTGATTAGGTGGAATTCAAAAGTTGTATATTGCTAACCATACAAAAAAAATATTTCCCAGAAGTTACAGTAATTGCCAACATCACAGCACAGTAATTGCCCATCAACTTAAAATCATAAATCCAAGTCTGAATTGACTTTGAACATAAATTTAATAAACATTAGACATAAACTTAATAGTCCTTAATGAATTAAAAGAGATCTCGTTTATTTTTCATAACTGTATCAAATAATAATTATTTTGCTGATTATGATAATGAGTTGGAATCGCCAGAGCCAGAATCTTCTACCATATAACAACGAATTTATAGTGCATTTTTGATATGTTTCGCTATTGGCCGGCAATAACTAGATATTATATATGGTAATTACTCAAAAAATAACCTTGAAGCAAACAAGTTCTTATGAAAATTGTTAATTTTTTTACCTGTTTGAGTAACACATTCACCCATAGACAAAATCCCCCCTTACTGTTTTTTTATGTAATGCCAATCGTCAATTTTACATCGATTGTAATAATAATTACAGACCGAGCTAGCTAATTCTAATCTAACTAGAATGATACAAAGTTAACATCTGGCAATGCTTTGCTTAAAGTGGGCAATCATTGTCAGTGGGCAATAACTCTATGGTTTACCCTAAGTTAAAATAACTTATCATATAAATTTGCGGTGTGTTTTGTTCCTTCTGATACGTTTCATTTTCAATGCAAAGGCGTGATTTGTTTTCGCATAACGGGCCCAATTTTAAGGCACATCAGGCATCATTACGACACTTGGAGTAAGAATGCTGCATATAACGGTTTTGGGGTGGTGTAATTTGAGTCTTACGAAAACTGTCATAGACTTTATATTCTCTTTGCACCTTCTGTGCATTTGCCGCCTTTTCATTCTCAGGTCACTATTAGTGCTGGAATTAATGAAATGTCTTCAAGGTGTGGTTTTCTTCAACGTGACAGTGATATCTCGATTAATGGATTTTCACTAAATGGGGATATATGCGACGTAGCAATATTTGTCGCTCCATTCAATTTCAATGTTCGGTAACTTTTGAGATAGTAAAATAAACTTGAAATGTTTAGACACAGTGTATTATGTTATGTATTCTATCTATGACAATAAACAACAATAGTAATTATATTTATTTTGTAACAGAAACATTATTGAAATAAATAAATGAAACGGTCCTGCATTTTAAGCCGAATTATCCATTTAATTACTTCGATAAAATGCTGAGATTTCATACATACATAAATCACGTCTTTATCCCTTACGGGGTAGACAAAGCCTAAGGTAACTAGACCTAAAAAGGTCACGTTTAGCATGATTGTGGGCATATAGGTGGAAAGGGGAATCAAAATAGTGATGGGTTGCTAGCCGCATCGCCTATAACATGATTCCTAAGATTTTCGCCCATTCCCTCAATGGACTTTTACCATCTGCGCGGGTTTTTTCTTTACTCCCAGACCAGCATGGAAGACTTGAGATTTCATGTAGATTAAAATGTACGTTTATTTTTTGAGATTAGCAAACTAGAAATCGAAAATAACAATTCAAATCCCTAAATTGGCACGTCTCCGATATCAGAAGACGTTATTGACCAAACGCAAGGAAATCGAAACGCCCGCCAATTACGCGACCTCGATGGTAAAAACCAGCGAATATTTCCGACCATACTGGTTCAATGGTTTAAAAGAAACGCTGACAAGACTCGGCCTGAGAATCACGATCTAAATAAGATTAGGGACTGGCCGTCTAGCTTGGAGATCGACTTAGATGCCCGCGACTCTCTAATCTGTAGACCGTTTGTTCGTGAACGATATTATATCGAAGACGAACATTTTCTTCTATATCAATCCCGTGCGAAACCTTGCAAAGTTTTAAAGTCAATAATAACCATAATATTGTATGTGCGTATAAATCTTTATTGTTTACAAAACAAAGGAAATTAACTTTACAAAACAAACTTATTCCTTATAGGGTTTCCAGTTAAGCCAGGGGGGTTACCATGACGTCTTAATGTGATTAAATTCCGATTCAATTTAGGTTCGCTCGCTATCAGATTCATACAAAAAATGAAAGTTAAAACCTGAACTGAGTCGGAATTGAATCGCATTAAGACGTTATAGTAAGGCCCTAAGACTTAGAAACAAGTGTGGACGTATCAAAAGAAGTTAAATTCAAAAGAGTAGATGCCTAAAATTAACCGAATAAAATAAAACTTTAATTTGTCTTCCAAGTTGACAAATGCGGTAGGACTAATTAATTACAGAGATGTATGCGCGAGCGCGTTCATTCGAGTCAGTGCGCGACGACCACCGATTCGGGGCTGCGCGGGATGTACTTGTGCCTTGTTTGATTGCGGGGTTAACCTTATTTATTTGTACTTTTATAATGTATATTCTGTGACTTTGAAAAATTCGACAGGCTCGTGCAATCCCGAAAAGTTTCTGACAGCTGATCTTAATTATTTTTTTAAGCTATTGTCTAGAATCCATCTTCCTTTACACAAATTCTCAGCCCAAATTCTGCCCAAAGAAGAACTATTTGGAGTAGAATATAGAAAAATTCTTCACTGTATAAAATTAAGTATTCTCAATCATCTGCTCAAATGTCAAGAGAAGTTGATGAGTCGATCATTCAAATTGAAAATCATCATGAGTGCCGTTCGTCACCGCCAATTATTTCGAAATTTCTACGCAAACCGTTCGGAAAAGCCTCAATTAAAAGCTGCAGTGGGCAAGCACAAACTCGACACAACAATTATTTTAGCAACACTGCAGCTTTTACAACGAAAGCTTTCGAATGTAATCCTGGAATTTCGTGTCGATTGAAATTAATGCCTCAATTCAGGCAATTTATACGCAAAAACCTAGGAGCGAGTATCAGTATGAGTACAATTAAATTCGTTGTAGTTATCCAGATCGAATCTGCGTACCTAGAGGTTATTAAATAGCCATTTGTCTTTCAGTTTTACGAATATTTGCGTGATTCTGTTTCTACAATATTTTTTATGGTGGCTAATGTTCCGACGTGTCAAAGAAAACAACGATTACGTATTTTCTCTCCAGGTGCTGTGTCAGTGCATCTCTTTGAGTTTGATAGTGGACATATTCTTACTTCGGCTTATTAAGTAATTGAATCTATTGAACATGAAGTAATTATAATTTACGTAATGTTTGACTTTTTATCCTCATCTGTATATCTGACTAAATGGACGATTTATGAAACTAAGCTTGATTGCCAAATTGCTAAAATTCAACGTCAGGGAGTCAGTCGGCAAATACGAGTTTGCATCGCAAAATGCGTGCAATATGAAACATCCGCTCTATTGGTTTACTCGCAAATTGTTTTTTATTAGCAAGTGAACCGTAATAAATACGAAGCGTATGATATTAGCTCGCAATATATTTATTTATAAATTAGCGATGCGCCTCACGTTGCACATGTTATTAAATTACACGTATATTTTTTTCTGTTGAATCATTAAAATACTGCTGAAAACTGCGTTACAATCCGTTGAGTGGTAAAAAGTTGTACATACAGACGGCTTGGAGCGACTTTGTTTTACACCAAGTAAAGATGTTATTGATAATTAGTCCAGTTTTATATCATTGAAAGTAAGAACATACGAATATTTAATGATTTCAACAACTTGACCGGATGAACAACATGAGTTCCATATTTTGTGGTTTGTTCAAATCATTTAGCGTCATGGACTGTATTTTACTGGTTATTAATGCTAACGTTTTGTCAGCGTTTTTCTTTATTTTTTTCGTACTATATAATGTTACGGTTGCGAAAACAATATGTGCTATTTACAAGTGAAATTTAAATAAAGACTTATATTGCTCCTGAAAGTTAACGTATTGTTTACTGGTACTAATATTGTAACAAGTTGTAAAAAGGCGGTATTAAATGAATGCCCCGGAGAGTCAAGCCAATCTCCGGTTGCTCAAAAGAGCTCTTGTAATAACACTTTAAATATTTAATGAGAAAAAATGGGGAATAAAAATGTGTTCATGAAAAATGTCTAGAATTGATAACAGCAGTTCTCTATTGAAATTCAATTTACTATTTTAGGGAAGTCGTTAAGCTAAAAAACTGGTGCAAAGAAGGCTAAAGGAAGTTTAAGTACGCTTTTGTTTTTATCTGCGTAATGTTTTAAAAGGTTAACTAAAAGCCGGTCCCCAACGCGCGGCGGGCTGTGCCAAACAGCCCTAACAGGATTAAACATAAACCTAAAGTGGCTTTATTGTAACATTGCTTTTTCATGGCCATTTTCCTTTAAGCGTTATCCGCTTACTTAATCAACTCCAATGCCAATAACCATTCTCCTAATATAATGCTATTAACCCTTAAATACTTGGAGCATTAAATATTTTACTTTAGATTGTTCTTACGAGGCAAATCCAATAATTTCGCGTCGTCGTCGGTCCCAATCGACGAGATGAGCTTGGTCCGACCAACTTTAAATGGATTATCGGAGGCGTTGGAAATCGCTCGAGGCGTCGCCGCTTTTCAACAAGATTATGATCTATAGAATTTGCCTGCTAAATTAATAAAGAAAATGTGGTCTCTTCTTTTGTTTCTACGCGTTTTAGGGTCATTGCTCGTGATAAAGCGTCATCGTAATGATTCAAAGTGTCTGTCACTAATTTTCAACGCGTCTTTGCACTAGGAGTACGGAAAGGGTGCAAGGATTAAACTAGAAACATTTACACACTATTTACGAAACATGTAACCTTTAAAACACTGTTTCTCTTATGTAACTAGAAGCTTAATCCTCATTCACTGAGGATGTTGAATAAGAGTCAATATACTGCATTATAAACGACGTGAAATCGGTAAAAGCTAATAAACTGTACTTAAGCCTAATGGTGTATCCCCTGGTGCTGGGCAGTTTCTGGATACGTATCGAACGGTTATTTCCTGTCTCAGTTTCACTATCAAGAATCGTAAGGGATAGGATGACTTCAGTGCTCGTTTTGATCGCTCAGGAAAGCTTTTGGATATGGGTGCTGGAGGATCAAACCACTCAGAGCTCGTATTGTTTTAGTAGCTCTGGACCCCTGCGTGGAAATTAGTTTTTAGGGGGTAAGTAGTTCCGTACTGTATACATCGCGGATGAAGCGATTGGTGGTGATTTTAGTCTAGTCATACCTACTTTGTTTTTAATTAAACGTACCGTGGTGTACCTACTCATAGCTTTGATAAGTAACTCGTATTTTGTTACAATTGTTTTCAAGTTTGAAACGGGTTGGCATATTGTCTGGTACTAACAGGTAGTAGGTAAATATAAAACATTAGTATTTTTTGTTTTTGTATCATTATATCTGCCCGACCGGAGATCGAACAAAGTCGCACGTAGTCCGGTCCTCTAACCATTAAGGCACGGGCGTAGCCAGGTTTTAGTTTCGAGTGGGGGGGGGGGGGGGGGGGGGGTTCAAGAAAATAAAACGACTAAAAGTACATAAAAGACCTAGAAGAACATAGAAGACGATGAAAACGAGGGTAGTTGTGCGCCGCTGTCAGTTGCGTCGAGCAGCCGCGCGAACATAGCGCTGGCGCGCAGTGTTCGTTTCGCTGCCGCGGCGAGCGCTCCAGGAAGAAGGACTACGAAATAGTCCGAAACATGTCGAGCATCACTCGACTTTTTATACGTGAGTTATCCGTTTATGTGTAATAATGAATAAGTCTCACGGTAGTTTCATGTTGAAAGTACATAAAAGACCCTTTAATAAGAAATTTGTTTTAATTCTATGAATGTTAATATCTGAACTTTTCGGGGGGGGGGGGGGGGGGGGTCACCCCCTCCCCGGGTTCCGCCCGTGCATTAAGGTGTCAGTTCGTCTTTTGTTTGGTAAACAACCCTTAAGTACTCATTTAAATGTTACAGCATAAGAATCTAAGCGTGATTTTGTAATTTCGGGCTAAATTGGTTTTTGTATAATTTACACACTATGTATTAGTGGTACGCTCCCATAGGCAGCGTAGGTTCATTAAATATTCACCCCAACAACCACTTTTATCTGTTTGGATTAAATTTACTGGCTTTTAGTGTTATTTATACAACACGACGGGCTCATTGTGGTTACAAAAATGGAAAATGGCTCATCTAGTATTTTAAGTGTCGAGTAGCAGATGATGACTAACATTTTATGTGGTGCATTGGAAACGAAAGGGATGAATGTTAATGTAACCAAGACGAAAGTTATGGTGTTTGAAAAAGACGATAGTATGACTGAATGTGAGATTGTGATTGCGGGTAAGAAAGTCGAACAGGTAAAAGAGTTTGTATATCTGGGTTCGGCGTTTACGAAAGATGGGAAGTGTGAAAGTGATATTGAAAGAAGAGTGAATGCAGGAAACATGGTAAATGGGGCGCTGCGCGCCTTTGTGAGCAGTGAGAAGGTGTCGAAGAAGGCGCGTCTGGCTGTTCACAGAGGGGTGCTTGTTCCAACATTAATGTACGGTAGCGAGACTTGGGTATGGCAAAAGAAGCATGAAAGTAGAATAAATGCAGTAGAAATGAGAGCGTTAAGAAGTATGGAAGGTGTATCACTGAAAGATAGAATAAGGAACAGTCTGATAAGGGAACGTGCTGGTGTGAAAGAGGATATAGTGACTAGGATAGAAAAAAGTATGCTTAGTTGGTTTGGGCATGTAGAGCGGATGGATGAAAGTAGACTAACTAAACAGATCTATATGGGGAGTACGAATGGTTGCGTGGTTGCGTTGGGAGGGGAAGGCCTAGACGGACGTTCCGAGACCAAATAGGAGACGTTTTGGAAAAAGGTCAGGTCAGGAGTACCCGAAACCGACGAGCATGTATGAAGAGATTGATGACTGTGGATGAAGCGAAAGAAATATGTCAGGATCGTAGCAAGTGGAATAAAGTAGTCTCTGCCTACCCCTGTGGGAAAGAGGCGTGACGGTATGTATGTATGTATGTAGTATTTTAATTGGGATCCCTTTGTCATGCATCTTAATTGCCTTAAAGCGTAAAGCAAAACTTTGATGATTCTGATATTGAAATATAATAATAAATTCTGATAATATTTCGAAGAGGCTATAATAGACGCTACGGGTGACCGCAGAGCTGGCAGCTTCCTTGGACAGCGTATTACGAGTATAGTATCGCTGTCCAAAGGGGGAATGCTGCCAACGTCTGTGGTACTATGCCACGGGGGTCCTTTTTTAATTATTTTATTTTAGTTTTAAATTTGTTTTAATTTAATTATAGTTTAATTCGTTTTTTATTCCCATTTGTATTCTTTCATTAACAAATTACTTCCCCATATTAAAATACAATGATTTTGATCTCTCGAATATTTTAGGCCCTAATTTTGTTTTATATCAATAATGATTGTACCTATAACGTTTGATGAAATACAGCATTTATAACAAGCTCAAATAAGAAACGAAAGTCACAATTTTAGGTACATAGAAACAACTGCCTACTTGTAAAAGAAGCTCCACGAGGCGGCAGTTTGCGGGTGGTAGGGCCTCGTGCAAGGTCCGTCCGGATCGCTACCACCATCTTACTCGCTAATCCTGCCGCTAAGTAGCAGTGCTTGCACTGCTGTGTTCCGGTGTGGAGAGTAAGACAGCCGGGGAAATTACGGGCACAAGAGGCATTTCATCTTAGTCCTCTAGGTCAGCAACGCATCTGCAATCCCTCCGGGGTTGCGGGTGTCTATGGGCAGTGGTGATCACTTACCATCAGGTGACCCACTTGCTCGTTTGCCTTCCTATTCATATAAAAAAAAAAAAAAAAAAAAAAAAACGAAGCGAATGTCATTAAGCGTTATCATAAACTAATTTGACGACTAACCATAATTATGACTTGCAAAAATTATAGCTCCAATTTGTGTACCTATTAAATAATTTTCTATAATGCTTACTTAATAAAATAAAACTTTGAATAATTTATCGATCCGGTTGATCGACGCCTCAGGGGACCCAAGAGCTGGCGTGTATTTATCCCAGCGGATCGCACTTGCGGTCCAAAGGGGTAATGTCGCCAGCCTCATGGGGACCCTGCCGCAGCCAGTAGGATTAAACGGGGTTTTCTTTTTATAATTTTTCTTATTTGTGAATGTAGGTTTTCTATAGTTATTTTTAGCATAAATATGTGGTTTTTAGGTTTAGTGTTTGTATAAATAATATATATCCATAAAATTAAACTCTGTAACATTTATTACATAATAAAATATGAATAACATATTATCAACGAACAAAAACAAATGTGCACGTGTCGTAGCGAAGTAGCAAAGTAAACGTTTTTTGTTCATACAATTTTAATGTTATAGGAGTCAATATAGAAAGAAAGAAAAAAGTTTATTTGTTACACTCACACTTGTATACAATATACACGCTGTGATCAGCACTAATCGTTAGTTAGACTATACTCCCTCAAGTTTAGTAGGCATATTTATGACACTATGATTCATTCTAAATATCCCGAAACATCTAGAACTTGGTATCCAGTGAGTGTGTAAGTCACGTCGTATATTGCCTAAGTCGTATATTGCCCTTTTTACGACGAAGACTGAATGGTTCTTATATTGTCGCGCCGGTTGAAAAACATCGTGACGCCTAAGCAACACACGAGGAAAAAATTACCGCGTCCTGAATCAAAAATGATCTAATGTGATTTATAGGGTCATCGGGAATCTGGTCACGATTTGGAAACACAACATCGCTGAGGTTAGCCAATAATTGACGGCCCCAAATTTATTACGTTGAGTTGTTTTGGCGGCGATTACCTCAAAATGATAAAATATTCAGACAAAATAAAATCAATTACCGCAGCCGCAAATGCAACAAATCTATGTACGTGCAACATTGTGTTGTCAAAAAGCAAATCTCTGCGCTATCTGCTTTGCCAGGACTTTGTTCAGATTCAAAGAGCGATTTTATTCTATTAATTTCCCAAACCATATTTTAACACGATCGGTTGAGTAGTTTACGGGTTAAAGCGTAACAAACAAACAAAATTATATTCGCATTTATAATATTAGGTAAACTTGGCTTACTCATAATGTATATACTATACGGTGGAAACGATTTTTATGAGATTTAGGGGGAATATTTATTTAAAGTATATTATTATTTTGATTCCACTTTCCACCTCTACGCCCGCAGTGTCTTGCTAAACGTGGCCTGTAGGTCTTGTTACCTTAGGCTCTGTCTACCCCGTAAGGGATAAAGACGTGATTTGTGTATGTGTATGTATGTATATCTTAGATTTCAGACTACCCCTTTATTTGAAGTCCGTAAAAAATCAGAAGTTCATAATACAGATGCTTTGTGTAAAAAAATAATATCGTTGCCAGCTTTAAGTTTTATGAAGGAAACAAAGTTGTAAGAAATGAAGGTGCACATCGCCAAGAAACAACAGAATTTATTTGGGAATAACACAGCAGGTATGCACGCAGGAAATGACAATAAACATAAAACATTTTAACATGAATTATCGCATATGCGGCCCGCGCGCAGGTATGCGCGCTATGCGAGAACGGTGCCCGAGTGAGTGTAACAAGCGAAACAGATACAGGAGGTTGTGGAGGAGTGAAAAGTTTTGTTATACTTATTACTCTGAACATGATTTTCTGGGTTCAAAGAGATATAAATTTTTCTTTCCCGTATATTGTAAGAATGGTGTAAGTTACTAAACTTACTTTCTCTGGTTCCGGTTTTAGGGTTCCGTGCTTTTAAAGGACAAAAGAAATCCTTGTAGGATTATTTTAATCATTTCTTTGTCCGTGTGTTGTTCTGTGTGGAGTCTGTAAATAATTAGAAAGTGGTGATTACTTACCATCAGGTAACCCACTTGCTACTTTTCCTTCCATGATGTAAAAAAAACAGTTCCCTCCCTTGAAACTGATTTTATAAGGTATTGAATATTTTGCAATAAATATAAACAAAAAGTGTCATGAGTAGATAATAATAATAAAAAAATATGGTTTTTGATATTTCTATGCTGGTCTGGGAGCAAAGAAAAAACATAGAATGTACCAGTTGCTACTCTTCCTTCGCAGATAGTAAAAACCCATCGAGGAATGGGCGAAAACCATAGGAATCATGTTATAGGAGATGCGGCGAACCCATCACTATTTTGTTTCCATTTTCCACCTATACCTACGCCCACAATCTTGCTAAACGTGGCCTGTAGTTTTTGTTACCTTAGGCTCTGTCTACTCCGTAAGGGATAAAGGCGTGATTTGTGTGATTTTAACCCCTATTTGAAGAATTTTGTACTAATTGGCACTTATGTAATCTAAAATTACTTATTTCCTTTGAAATGCTAAATAAAATGAAATAAAAGTAAACAGGGCGAAAGTTAAAATTCAAAATGATTCGGCATAAAAATAACTGCACGCCGGCCGGATTATAATTATAACATGGTATCCAACCTCACCAAAAGTAATTCTATTTGACCCCGGCCGCTCGCTTCCATTTTGAAAAATAAATAAATGGGGCGGTGCGCTTTCGAGATGACTGCGGTAACAAAGTTACCTCGATACTGCATGTTTTTTCCACGACTCATTCGCAGAGAGTGGAGTGGCAGCGTGTTTTGTTAATGGTTAGCAATTTCAGAACTATAACAAAGTAATGGGAGTTGTTTGAGGCCGTAAATTTAGCTCTACAAATAGATTTGCAGGCTTTGTACACGTGTATTAGCAACGTAGGCGGCAGGTAGAAATTTGCACCATATTGAA
The DNA here is from genome assembly GCA_949127965.1 of Pandemis corylana. Lineage (NCBI taxonomy): Eukaryota > Metazoa > Arthropoda > Insecta > Lepidoptera > Tortricidae > Pandemis > Pandemis corylana. The sequence continues at coordinate 6,712,376 of OX421869.1, read as the reverse complement.
CAGGAAAATCGTAACAGCAATGAATCCATCTTTATGTTCTTTTGTGTTTACTTTACTAATAATTTAATTTCCTCTCATCCACTCAAAGGTTGACTGGAAGAGATCCCTTAAAGGGATAAGTCCGCCTTTGTGCATGTATCTCGGTGTTTGTCAATTCTGTTTGTTTTATGTTTATTTTGCACAATAAAGAGTACATACATAATTTTGTGAGTAATATAATGATTTTTTGAATAGACTTGCTGTTAGACCTTTTATGACTTTTACAGCTTGGTGGATAGAAGCCGAGCTGTCTGCCGGGCCACTACAGCAACTGTGTATAAACCAAACAGGTCTTCAAAGTTAAGAGTGCGCTTCTATTGATGCGCTGCGGAGCGCAGTAGAGATGTGCAGAATCAACCAATAACAATAATTCACATCCACATCTCGCCCCACTCCCTTCGTAATGTGATAATAGAACTGTTCGATTCTGTCTTCAAGGACCCTCATTAAATAGATCATTTCAACTACTTAAAACATTGAACAATTTGAAACTTACCTCCTAAAATCTCTACTCCAGCAGGCGTAGATGACTGGGTTCATGGAGGAGTTGACCCAGCCCAGCCACGTCACGATGACGTTGACGATCTCTTCGTGCGCGATGCACGCCGAGCAGATCCCCGATAGCAGGTTCACCACGAAAAATGGCAGCCAGCACACTATGAACACACCCATCACTATACCGAGAGTCTTCGCCGCCTTCTTTTCTTTCGCAAACTTGGCGAGCTTGCGTGATAAGGAAAAGTTTTTGGGCAAATGTTTGCCGTGGGTGGTGACGTTGGTGAGCCGCGTGGAGGAGCGCGACATGCCGTTGTTCTGAAGCGCCGTCAGCGGCTCCTGGTCGGCCTCCTCGGGCGTGCAGGCGCCGTGGCACGCGTCGCTGCGCTGCCGCATCGTGCCGCCGCGGTGGATCCGCAGCGTCAACTCTAACTCACCACTCGGCCGCATTATCGACTTAGTGCCGATCTTCAACGACCGCGTTTGAATTGTTGCCGCGCGATATATACGATAATAAGTGAACACCATCACAAACAGGGGCAAATAAAATGATATTGTCGATGAGAATATGATATAACCTAAGTTTTCCGTGAATGGACACTTGTAATCCGGCACTTCCTCCAATCGCACTGCGCGCCACCACGCGATCGCGGGAAAGGATATTGCCCCGGAACACACCCAAACGGCCGCTATGAGGAAAGCGGCCTTCCGTCCGCTCATTCTCATTGGATATGTTATAGGGTCGGTTATGGCCCAATAGCGGTCTAGTGAGATCACACACAGGTTGAGTATTGAGGCGGTGCTGAATAGAACGTCTAATGACCGCCACACGTCACACCAATCGACTCCAAAGAACCAGGTGTGTTCTAACACTTCATACATTGCCGAGAACGGCATTACCACTAAGCCGACCAGGCAGTCCGCTACCGCGAGCGAAGTTACGAAATAGTTGGTTGAGGTGTGAAGGTATCGCTCTCGCACTACTGCGAGTATGACAAGCATGTTGCCGAACACTGTGGTCAGGGAGAAGAGGAGTAGGAAAGTGACTAGGAGCGCTCGATCCTGGAGGAGCTTGATGTAATCGTTCCAGTGTTCGGCGGAGTCGGCGGTGGAGTTGAACTCTGTGGCGTTGTCGAGACTGGCGTTAAACTCGAGCACCGCGTTGTAGACGGCCGCGGCTAGCGCGTACTCTGGCCCTCTCAGCGATACCTCCAGTTGGCCTCTTGCCACCAGTATATCCGGTTCGGTGACATTCATATTTTTCCAATAATTATTTGATATCTAGTACCATGGTAGGTGTTTACGTTTTCCTTGTTTCGTCCGCAGCCATTTCGAGATTACATTCTTGGCAGGCATTGTATTTGCGTATCCGGATTTCTGGCACATATTTCGTTGGCATATTTGTTTTGCCTGCAGCTACTTCTGGCCACGTTCTGCAACAAAAGAAAAAATAAAATGAGGTTATCTGATTACAATGTTTGTTTAACGCAATTACTTAAAAATCGCCAATTTTTTTTAAACTTACGAAGTTTTAGTTACACGAAAACGTTTTTCGAATTAGCAATGACACTTTAAAATCAATTTCACGTTTAATCAAAAACGAGAACTTAGAAAATATTTTAGTTGGTAATCAATCAACTTTGAGATGAAATGCGTCATTCAAATGGATTGTTTTCGTGACGGCGCAGCGTGTTCTGGGTCGTTACACTTTTTACAATCCGTACCTTCTGCGGCGCTCGTGGCTTTATGCGCGAATCAAATTGCTCCACTCGAACAAAGTTTGGGCCATTCATAACGGATACACTAAAATTTCGATGTGGGCTCAACCAGACTGCTATACGTACCCGACGATGTATTTTTACAGCGGAGAACGTAGTTATACATAGATTTGGTGTTTTGTGATGGGAAACCGACAAGCGATGTACGATCACTTCCAATTTCATTAGCGAAGTTTTTCTACTTATCTGTTAAAAACACGGTAAAAAATCGGTCTAGTAAGCAGCGAATGCGGAAATGGCGATTTAATACTTTATTATATCACTATATTGATCTTTAGGTAAGCAAACAGCTAAAATATAACTTATATAATGCTATTTTTAAACAATACTAAACACAGAAAAATCTGAAGAATAAAGCTATAGCCGAGACTTAAATTGGAATCCTTACCTAACAATGAAATTGCCGGAATTCTTCTATTTGTTCTCCTTTTCAAATTACTAAGCGAATTTTCTCACCAAATCTATACCTACGCTTGACACGCATCATGACCCAAAGTAAGCCTTGGTGTCTAACATGTGCATACGCCATTCGTCCCTTGGCTTAAATCTACCAGGCTAATTTACGTCACGCTCCAAAATTAGTCATTACCTACGCAAAGGGTCTTTCAATGCATTCGTACGTATGCCAAGTAAACCGCGTCATCACAGCCGTGTGTCCTTGGTGGTCCGGGCCATAAATAGCGCTTAGCGAGCAGCCGGCGAGATCAAACGAATTGTGCTCCATGGGCCGTGATCGGCCCGTGCACATGAGGGCGCCACTGATCCGCTGTACTATACTACGACCCGGCCCGACTAACTTTACTCTGTTCACGTTGCTTTTCACTTGTTTCGCGAATTCACCTGAATATGGTTTTGATAGGCTACGCGTGGAAAGTTTAGCGTAGTTTTATTGTAATTTTGCGGTATAAAAGCCGTTTCAACGTTTAGAATACATAGCGTTATGAATTATGGAATCGCTAATTTGTGATACTACTAGTTGCAATTTATGGTGAACGTGAGTAAAATATGATTCAATACAGAGGAACGAAGTGTAGAAGTTTTAACCATAAAAAAATTAATGCCGGCTTTTCAAAGCCGTCGTAGACTTGTGATTGAACCCAAGCAAATTAACACATACACACATACACAAATCACGTCTTTATCCCTTACGGGGTAGACAGAGCCTAAGGTAACAAGACCTACAGGCCACATTTAGCAAGATTGTGGGCGTATAGGTGGAAAATGGAATCAAAATAGTGATGGGTTGCTAGCCTCATCGCCTATGACATGATTCCTATGATTTTCGCCCATTCCCTCGATGGGCTTTTACCATCTGCGCGGGTAGAGAAGCAACTGGTACATTCTATGTTTTTTCTTTACTCCCAGACCAGCATGTAAGAAAAGCAAATTAAGTTCGAAATTTACAATGGATTTTAGTCAAGGGACAGATTGCGAGGAACCTGCACAGTTACACTAACTGACGGGCGGCTAACCAGTCAATCGTGATCGACCTATCAATCGCCTCTTGAGTTTAGTTGGCCATTCTTGTGGTAACGCATAATCGCGTTCCTCAGGATGACTGACCTTGGCACGTTTCACTCAAGCAGTGCCCTTCAAAATGCCAACAACGTACCAGGCGCCCATGAAACGTTTTCCCTTCGATCGAATCGACTACACTATTAGCCGCTCATACGGGCTTGTCTCATGCACAGAAGTGTGTCGCAATTCTAGGCGCCACGCGGGACTGCTATCAATCAAGGATCCCGGAAGATTAATGACCCGGGATTCCCGGGACCCGGGAGTCCCGGCTGAGCCGATAACAAACCACGTAATTAATAGACGGTTCTAATTAGCTCCGGGAACAATGTTGATTATAACTTTCTAACATGAGGTTGGCCTGATGTTAGTTTTATCCAATAGTGGGTAATTTTGTTATGTTAGTATCGCATAAAATTTGCTTATGAGCAAAACCCTAAACTTTTTGCTGTTTATTAAATAGGGCTTCAATTCTAGAGTTTAATAAAAAAGGCAGTAGATTTTCAATAAAGCAGAGGTCCTGATAAAATCGCTTAAATTATTTTTGATGGTTAAAATTTGCACTTACTTAGAATGTGCACTTTTTAGTTTTAATTCAGCATATTTAGGTCCAACAACAGTTGGTTGACAGTTATACAACATACGTTTTGATTGCTGATTTGCCCACGAAACTTTTCCTTCATTGGAAAGCTCATAGTACATTTTAAATACAATTTCGCCCAAAAAAATCCGAAAAACTGAGGTGCGAGCTCGGGTTTTAACCCGCGGCCTTTTGTTTTAGAGGTCAATCTATCAAGCTACCGGCGCCTTCGATGGCTAGTGTAATAATGACGTAAAATTAATATCGAAATCATAAACCACCGCCACCGGCATGCCCAATCTCACTTTCACTTGTTGAAACAAATTTCCGTTCCGAGTCATCAGATAAGTTCCAATGGGTAACGGAAAGTGCAGTTTTCTCGAGAGTTATGAAATCCATTACTTTCCGGCGTCGGCCTTTCTTATCCGAGTCTTTTCATTTACTCACGGCGACAGTGACAAATCTGTCAGTTTCGGCACCGCCCTGCCTGATTTATTGAGCTCGGAGACCAAAGCGGTCTAACGATGATGCTGTTTTGTCAGAACTGTCTAGTTTTATATCACTAAAGTCCGTAAACGACGTGTTTTTTACGACTAATTCGTCAAAAATTTTGATCTTTTAGTTTTTTTGAATGATCACCGCTGGCAATACATACCTGAAATAGCAGAGGGATTGCAGATATTTTATATTTAAACTAGTTTTCATTGAGAAATGATGGTCTTTCCGAATGTGCTGGTAGTTTCAAAAAGACATGTAAAAGAGCCCCTGGCGGCCAATTTGCAAAAATAAATTTTCATTTTCATTTTCATTTTCATTTTCATTTTCTCATTCCGTGCAAATATCGTCAAATTCATTTTTTTACGAATTTGGGCTAGGCGGATAGGAGACAGTCTGGAATTTCCTTTTTATAGCGATTATTATATGCAACTGGCTGGAATCATAACAGCCAATAAAGCAAAAAGCCCTATTATATCAGTGTCCATTTGACTACCCCGAACACAGACAAGCGTTTCTTTAAAAAAAAACTACACGAACAGAAAGGAAATGGTGGACCCGCGTGCATCAAGCGTTATGATCCTTGAACATTGCGTATAAAACAAATGATACGAGGACGGCCGCCAAAATAGGCGATTAACTCTTAAACCCTGAGAGAGTTTTCACCCCACAAAGTAAACATTTATTTACTACGAAAACTTAGACGACCGTCCAGAATTTACTTAACACAATGTCAATTAATAAAAAATAAATAAATTTGGGCATGCTAACGACAGGTCAGTTTAAGACTATTTAAGCTTCTTGGTGACTACTAACAAGGTGGGAAGGGACATAAGAATAAGAAAAATAGTTCAACTGAAGTACTGCTATAAGATAGTATTTCTATATCGGTCAAAAACAATAGCAGAATCAGCAAAAACTTGTGTAAGATGCAAGAGTAGACCCGTAGCAGCTACGTAGGCGTCTACGAGAAAGCGTAGCGCGTAGCCGTCGGACGATGCTAAACATAGTTATTTGACGATATTTAGTGTCTGTTAACTCCTTGCAGCAAATAATAATCATAAAGGCTTTTACAGTTTCATAAACTTTGTTACTATTAAACTAAGCTTAAAACTAAAATAAATTATTTTTTATGTCGCGGAGTTTTTGTTTAAAAAAATGCAATTAATAAAACCTTTTCGGTGACTGTACAGTGTGTGAGTATGAGCATCAAATTTGAAATCCATCTGACTGGAAGTGGGTAAAATTTGACTTGTAAGTTTTCACATACTTTACTAACAAATAAACAAAGTAAAGCTTATAAAAAGTAATTGAAAACCTACAAGCTCGTTGAATATGAAATGTGATCTTACCGTTTTTCCTTGTCCCCAGACAAGCAATAAACGAGCTGAGATAGTTGACGCACCCTGTCCACACAACGTTGCGAGTAACGTTGCGCGTAACGTCTCTTGTAACATCCCATTGTGTTTTGATTGATTACGCCCCCGACTACAGATTCGCAAGTTTTTTGGCAAATTACGTTGTTGTCTCTTGGAAGTGTTACGTTTTACACCCGAATAACATGCTATTATTAATGTGCTAATAGGTTTAGGTCTGTATGGATGTCGTAAAATTTAGGTAATAGTGTTTCGAAGAATTATAAAGGCTAACATGATGGCCTGCTATAAATGATAGAGACATACCTAAGTTATTAACGTGACTAAGATTGTTACAGAAATGTGAATAATTTAAGACACTTTATGATTTATGATTAATTAACTAATTATTTAATTGATGTATTAACTCTCAATCAGTTTCGTGGGTAGGAACCCGGGCTCGCACCTCTTAGTTTTTCAGAATTTGTGTGCGAAATCTGATTTGAATTTTATTATGATCATCATTTTTGGCAAAGAAAAACATCGCGAGGAAATGTATGGTATGTGTGAAGTTCTCAACACGCACTGGGCCCGCGTGGGAACTATAGCCCCAAGGCCCCAACCCACTCATTCTAAAAGGAGGCCTGCGTCCAGCAGTGGAGCGTATATGAGATTATAATTAATTAGGAACAGACAAGTTTTGCACCCTAACTATTGTAATGAAGTTAAGTGAGAGTGTTTGCCTACAGACTTATAGGTAACATTGTCTAGTGGTATTATTCATCGATATGTATGTATAACATACATTTTACCACTTGTATAGTTTCGAAAATTAATTCTTAAACTACTTTTGGTATTGCCGTCGTGTCTGCATGGCCACTAAATCTATATATATAAAAGAAAGTCGTGTTAGTTACACTATTTATAGCCCGAGAACGGCTGAACCGATTTGGCTGAAAATTGGTAGGGAGGTAGCTTAGAACCAGGAGACGGACATAGGATTTTTTATCCTAATTTTCCTACGGGATTGGAAAATTCCGAAATGTTGTATTAATAAAGCTACAGACATTAAATTTAGCATGCCTACACATCATTCCTTGATTAGTATAAAGATGCACTTACAAAGGAATTTTTCAAATTTAAGGCGGAACAAAGTTCGCCGGGTCAGCTAGTAATATTATACAATAGAAATTACTTAGGACATTTAAGATATGTTTCTACAGGAGTTTCAAAAATTACAGACATTGCACTGAAAGTACAACTTCGTAACCACTCAACCCAAGGAGAGCAATTTATCACGTATAGCCAATATCTTGAATTATCAAAAATTCAACCTTCGTCACGAAACGTCTTTTACATTAATCTAACTCAAGTAATATATCAACAAATTGCATCTCATTCCAAGAAAAATTGCCTTCAAATAGACGATAATGTAATCGTCAACCGCTGAACACCGCGGCTATATTTTACAGGTACTTAATCAAACATTAACGTACCAGCCAGCCAAGCTTAATTGCTTCAATTGTAATTAGTAGACACTCGAACCGGCGCATAATGCGACGCTTGCTCCCCGCAAATGGAAGTAAATTAAGTTAGACACACAATAAATGCCACGGGCCATGTACAATGTATAAGTACTTCTTACATCAGTGTTAAGGGGTGGGAGGGACATTATGCAAAGTACAAAATCCTATTTGCCACGTGCTCTGTCGCCGCCAAAAGCCTAAGCGGCGTAATAGAGTTGTTTATAGGGGCAAAGTGAATGCGCCCCTTCGATACAATCATTTTCCTGTAACACGTGTATTTGGAAAGAACATAGTCCCGTCAAAGAGTGTTTTGCGCGATTGTTGCGTAATACCCGCCCGCTGTGTTATGCTACTTTCTCTTGTTTTGTTCTTTCACATTTTGGGAACGTGATCGTACTTTGTAATTCGTATAGTCTTATTTGAATGTTAATGTAAATCCAATATTTTTTCTAGCCTCAGATATGCACTAAATCATTCATTAATTTTGGTTACTTTTACTTCTACTGCCTCTGACATGTTATTTTTTCTTTTTTTTATCTCTTTCGGGAAAGCCAAAGGCTTTCATGCCCATGCAACCACGTCGATACTTTTATAAAATAATCACCTCTTAACTTCATTTCATGTATTATAGTTTGGTTTGCTGTTTTATTGAATATTCTTTTATAATTTTATCACCCGATGATCCCAACACAGGCATAATGTTGAGTTGGAACCATTTCGTGACAATTTGTCCCTATTTAGACCTATTTGTTACGAATAAACTTTGTCTTTTTTTCTCTTTCTAAAAACAACAGTAGTTTCGCGATTAATTCTGTGTTCTTAGATATTCTGTGATTAGAGAAAACTTAAGAAAATGTATGCTCATTTCTTCTGCATGAATCTAATCATGGCGACGACTAAGTTTGAATTTTATTCAACTTTTTGCTAGCTGCGCTGCGCCGAGTCGGTGATAAATTAAATCGGATCAATTCTCTTATGAGTTAGTTGGGCACGCCCCCGCGATAAACGCTGAGAGTTAACGAGTTCTCAGTTCCAAGAAAACTCCAGTAATTCGCTAAAGCTGACGTCAGGCGCATGCTGAGCGACGCGAATAAATTAGAACGCCAATCGATTCTCCAGTCGCGGATTAAAAACTCCCGCGAATCATCCGAAGGCAGAATTCATTTACGCCTAACCCGGGACTTAACGAGTTTACGAAAACAAAGTTATTTAGGTAATGCATATTAATAAACTCTTTAACTTTTCAAGTATTTAAAGTTACCTCAAAAAGTAATTTAAATAAGGTTTTTTACCGCATCAGAATACTAAAATTGAGGGCTATGGTTAGCCCTGATGAAGAAAAAAATTTCAAAGGCGGGGTAATTAAGATGTAAATTTTGTTAGAAACGGTCCGGAATTCAGAAAACAAATGTGTTAATGAGAAACAGTGGTACAATGAGTAACTCGACGTACCAATGTTCTCACAGTGAGCGCGCGACCATTATTGTGGGGGTGCGTGGAAGGGCACCAGCCCATCAGTAACAGTTTTTTGAAGGTCATGGCCGCAATCAGAAGTAGCGGCGCAACATATCTATCGCTAACGCAGAATACACCACCAGGAAGGAAGTAGCACGCCACAGTACGGTTGATAATGGTCGGACTATGATTGATGACTCCAGCGAGGACTGCTTGATTAAATTAAATGTCATTCGGCCGGCAGCGAAAGGTTTCGTATAGTTAATAATCCTGTGGCAGATAGCTAAAGCTAGCCAACTATCTGAAACACGTACTTATCATTCACTATTGTTCTATTATCTGATGTATTGTGAGTGGTCTCGAGTGGCTGGCTTTCGCTGTACTGGCTACTTTGTGGCACAAAGGGGTGATCTTACTGAATTTTATGTATGCGGACTGCTGCGATAGCGTACGGATCAAATAGCCCACATTAATGGCGGGTGGAAAGATGACGTCGGGAATAAACTCTTGTTTATTTTGCTTTGCTTTTATTTATTCTACTCATATTTACATTTTATCTAAGCGCGAAAGTCTCTAAGTATTTACTTGTATCTAAGAACCTTTATTATAATTGCTCTCCTTTACTGAAGCGGTGAGAATTGCTTGGCTTAGATTCCAATTATTTCTGTATTTTTTATATTTACGGAGTACTTATTTAAACTTTATGTACGCCTATCTATATCTATCTATAGACGCCTTTATATCTACTCCGGTTCATACGCCGGTTTCACTTTAGGATAGGCAGACGCCAGATCGCAATTTACATCACGACTTTCTTTCTTGGCTTCGTGGCCTTCAGCTTCATGTAATTAATCCCCCTTTTCAAGCATTCTTGTCGATTCAGTTCACTTTTATCTAACAAAACCTGTTATGTCAGTGTTATTAAGAGCTCGTACCTGTACGTAATTACTTGTATACAATAGGCAAAGTAAGTCGATGAGTCAGCAGCAAGTGATCAATGTTCTGCGTTTGACAGGGTTCCTAATTGTTAGCCTGTAACGATCCGAACTGCATCGTCACATGTACGATATCGGCAACGGCGGTGTAACGAGGAACTGATAGCGACGATATATGGCCTCAAACGGCGTTTATAGTCTGCGCTGTGCGAGACCAAGAATTTGCAGCTTACGTGCACTTTATTGCCAAAATGCTCTCAAACAATCCAAGGACGGAAATATCGTGAAATGGTATATTACTTGCGAACATTCTAATTCACAAACTTTATAGATATTTTTACCTAGTATGTACATTAGGAAGGCTTTACTATTTTAGTGCTTACAATTGTGAATATGGAAAGTATGCGCCTTTACAGTATGATTATTCAATACACTGAATAAATCTTACGAATAAACCCACAAGCGGATATACGCGTGACGTAACTAAAGTATGAGAATACAATAGCGGACAGAACTAACATCAATAAATTTTCTACCTAAAAACGAAACGCGGCAGTAACATAAATTTACCGCGGTAGATAACTTTTGAAGGACACCAACACAAGTACAATAATAGGTACACTAGATACTATTTTTTAGGTAACAGTGATATTGTTATCTTATATGTAATATGTTACGTACTAAATGTATTTATTATTTTATGGGAACGTACCTACAAGTTATTAAACATTAGTATCTTATTATACTAGACTTGATTAGAGTCGCCGAAATTTTAAAAGTCAACACATTATACAGCTATTGATCAACATAATAAAATATAAGTTTTAATTTGAGCACAAATTACACAAAGTATTAAGTTTAAGCACAAAAGTACATTAACCTACTGTCCATGGTGAAGTGGCAATTATGCATTCATGATCCTAGTCCATGCTTATTCTTGTTATGCGCATATTGATGACGATCACCAATTCACCATCATCGCATTATTCAGAAACGGCGGATCATTTGCAATACCTGAATCAATGGACCCTCAAAATGAATAAACATTTATTGCATCGATTGCATCGCGTGTTTTGGTTCTGTTCATTGACCGCGTAATTTGTTTATTTAGAATGATTGTAATTTTAGTGTGGTTGCATGTTTGATTGGGGGCAGTAAAACATTTTTTTGCTTTGATGGAAAACATAGGGAAGTTTTGTAAAATTCGCGGAGGTATTTTGATTCTCAGTTATATACCTATGTATAAGACGAGCCGGGGCCTGCGATGTCGTTTACGGACTATATATTTTTTGACAGAATTAGGAATTTTAATTGATAATTACAAGTCAAAGCTTTAATTTTTAGTTTTTAAATATGTTATCTTCACATGTATCTTGGGTGCCTAAATCAAAAAAGAAAAGATTATTTAAACCAGAATCAATAGTTTTAGCTTGATTATTGGTAAAACTATTTTCAAAATAGACTTACAATTGGATAAATGAAAAAGGTTTAACCAAACGCACATAAAGAATGGATGTAAATAAACTACTCGAAAAGGGAAGGCCCAGGAGAGTCGGTGATGTATTAAAATACGGTGAGAGTAAAGCGAATCAAGATAGTGGTGTTTTGGGGGCCCAAGTGGTGCCAGACGTTACGACGCGAAATGTTTCTCAATCGAATAAGAACGAGCCATTTAATGTTCCCAAATGAATCCGCTCGACAGCGCGTTGGATAAGAGGTTGAAATAGTGCGTTAGAAGCTAAATAAAACACTTTAATGGACTACCATCCGAGAATTGAATACCATTTTGATAAGCTTGCATTTTACGGTTGACTGAAATTTGAGGCGCGAGGAATTTTCGAGGAATCTGTTACAAATACACACAACAGATAACTGTAGCAAAAAATAATGTTTATTTACTTAAAAAATCTGGTTAGTGAGTTTGTGGTCGGATGTATAATTTAATTGCTGCTGTTTCATTGCCACCCTAATAAAAAAAAAGACAAAGTCAACTATATTTAGACTAACTGTGATAATAATTGTTATTATTATAAAGATGGTTCTTGAAGGCAAGACACTGTGTTGTCATTATGGAATATATAACGCCTGCACAAGAGATTTACTCTTAAGTATTTTGGTAAGTGAAGAAGACTTTTGGTCGGTCTTTTAGAGATAAACCGCTTAGCAACGTGACAAGATTATCTTAAAGAATTTAATTATTCAGAAAGTTAGACGTATAATATTCGTCGACAATCCACAAGTCTACTTTTTTGGGCGAGCTTCTGGGAGTCACGAAATTTTTATTTTTAGGTCGGAAATTGAAGTCATGGTTGTTGTTTCGTATCAAGAGATACCATGTCGTCTATGTTATTTTAACCGTTTCCTTATAAGTCAATACGTACCTATAGATCGACCTATTTGTAGAGGTAACAAGTACACCAGGTTTTTTATGTATAAATATAATAGAGTTACGATAAGTGATCGGATCTTTCTTTTCCTGGTGTAACCTAACCTAACAAATAAACCTTATATAAGTATCATGTAATTTTTGTTTAGTATATTGTTCAACGCCGAGTTCTATTGCACCGTACTCACTAACATAATTACTGTGGAACACTCGTACCAAGTGTACTGAGCATTTCTTATTCTATTACGAAATGTTCCATTCGATCGACGTAAGTTTTCCTTGTTGCCCATCGTACCGCGAGATTTTGTTTTGTTTTAGTTTTCCCCGCTATAAATACCGACAATGCGACTTAGCATCGCGTCACGTTTGGAACTGTAAGTAAGACTTGCTCCAAGTTACTTCAATGATCATTTTAACCATAACTCTTGATTTTTATATACCAATACATAGTACAAAACAAAGTCGCTTTTCGCTGTCTATCTGTCTGTTCCTATGTATGCTTAGATCTTTAGCACTACGCAACGGATTTTGATGCGGTTGTTTATAGATAGAGTGATTCAACGGGAAGGTTTATATGAATAATTCTACGCAGAAGTCGCCGGCAGAAGCTGGTTTAATTAAAAAAAAAGTACTTGGTGCAACTCACATTAAGTAAAAGAAATGTTTACAGGTCTAAGTGATGCGAAAGTAACTCTGTCTGTATGTTTATTACCAATTCACTCTTCAATTTAAATTAAATTTGGTTCGCAGATAGTTTGAGTTCCGTGGAACGACATAGGATAGTTTTTATCATAGAAAATTACATGGTTCCGGCGGGATAGTGATTAATGAATTCTTCCCAAACGAAGTCTTGGAGAATATCTATTTTTACAAACCAAAGTTTGAAGCACAAATGTCATACTTTAAGGCTGCCGCAGTGAAAAACGCGGACAAAAGTTTTTACTACCATATATTATTAAGGCCGAAACATAAAATTTTACATTTTTTTATTTGGCTCTCGTTAGTTTCGCAATTAGTACAGACCTGCTTCTTTCAACTTTTTGTCCCTCGTCATGTGTTTAGTTGCTACAGTCTTAGTAGGTCGCACTTGATGGATGATTTGTGGTTGATCGATGATCGACTCGACGCTCCCTCGAAACAGGTGTAACTTCCCGCTGTTAGACGCATTAAGATAGAACGCGGTGAATTCTAAGTAAGCAAATCTTTACCTTAAAAGGGAATATTTCAATGTGCGTCATTATGTACGTATGCGTAGTATATTCTTCATGGATGTGTGCCAGCTATCAGCTATTTCAGTGGAGTTTTAAAGCGTAGGTAAAGGCTCCGGTATTATGTCACAGAGTGTAGACTTTTTATTCGGCATTTACTTGTTTTGATGGCTAATTGCATTGTAATCAAATTTTATAGACATACATGCCACAACTAAATCTGATTGGTTGGAAGTAGATCAAAATTAATTTGCAAAATTAGACCTAAAAATACGCTACCGAATCTGAGTAAAAGGGGGTTAGTTAAATAGGTATATACATACATAGATAAATTACGTCTTTATACCTTACGGGGTAGAGAGAGCCTAACGTAACAAGACTTAAAGGCCACATTTAGCATGATTGTGGGCGTATAGGTGGAAAGGGTAATAAAAATAGTGATGGGTTGCTAGCCGCATCGCCTATAATGATTCCTAAGATTTTCGCCCATTCCCTCGATGGGCTTTTAGTTACCATCTGCACGGGAATAGAAGCTATGTTTTTCCTTTACTCCCAGACCGGCATGGAAGATAAAAATACTAGCTTAAAATACTTTTAATTATTGCTTTAAACGTTTTAAACGATTTAGCTGAGCATAATTAATGTTCAGAATATAGTATACGGCGTGAACTTAACACCGTTCCAATTAACCGATACAAGTACCGATTACAAGTCTTACGCAAAATTCGCGTAAAGAAAACAACTCGCGAAATATCTAAATTTCAAAGTTAAAGGCTGCGAATACTCTGAAAACTTAGTTCGAGTATGCGTTTATCCAAGAAAGTGAATTAAAGTTAGGCAATAGAGCTAACCACCCTTGGAATTTCGATTTGAAAGTATTCACTATTACACTATTAAAAAAATATATATTACAAAGCTGTTGCCCGTAAGTAGTAGTAGGTTTGGTTTAGTAGCCTCAAATATGTAGCTAACACACAAAACAAAGTAACAAAGTTTTCTTCTTTATTATAATAATATGTAGTGTAGACTCATCTGAAGTCCAATTTATATGTTAAACTGCTATCACAGTGATAACTTATTTTTGAATTATCTCAACGTTTCGGCCACGCGACATTTATTAGGTTATTAATCCCGAGTGTGATAGTACCTAGTTATGAGTGAAAATCGAGGCCAGTTTATACATGCAAGAAAAATCGTGTGAATAGCGTAACATCATGGAGTCGTCGTCCTAAAAAGATAATAGTGATCGATCGGGCGATGCAACACTCTTGCATTTATTTATGTCACTGAAACAACTCAAAGATTTTATTTACATACATACACATACACAAATCACGTCTTTATCCCTTACGGGGTAGACAGAACCTAAGATAACAAGACCTACAGGCCATGTTTAGCCAGATACTGAGGGCGTAGAGGTGGAAAGTGGTATCAAAATAGTGATGGGTTGCTAGCCGCATCGCCTATAACATGATTCCTGTGATTTTCGTCCATTCCCTCGATGGGTTTTTACCATTTGCGCGGGAAGAGACGTAACTAGTACATTCTATGTTTTTTCATTGCTCCCAGACCAGCATGGAAGTAAGATTTAATTTTGTTGCTTTTATTTACTTATACATATTAATCACGTCTTTATCCCTTACGGAGTAGACAGAGGCCGCGTTTAGCGTGATTGCGGGCGTATAGGTGGAAATGGGAAACAAAATAGTGATCATAAGGTTTTCGCTCATTCCCTCGATTGATTTTTACTATCTGCGCGGGAAGAGAAGCAGTTAGTTCATTCTATGTTCTTTCTTTGCTCCTAGCCCAGCATGGAAGAACAGGATTAGTTATATCGACCGTAAAATATCGCTTGAAGCTATAAATAAATCGCTTTTAACTCTTTTATAACATATTTCTTCGCTCCTTATAAATGGCCTTAGTCATTATAACATAGGTCGGATGGTTTTCTACAAATAGCTGCACTTCGCTGATCGATATGCCACAAGTCTGGAACGCTGCGGAATATGTCTATTCATGGCCACGGTCATCCCCCGCAACTAATGAATCGATGAAACTCGATTGCGCTTCGGCAGGGCGTGCGGCAAACACCTGCCAAATCCAACTGGCTCCATGAATAACTGTGTTAGGTAAATTACGTTAGACTTCAGTCTAGACCAGGTCTTATGGCCCCATATTCGAAATTCGAAGTTCGAATTGTACCGTCCTGCTCAGACAGTTAGAGTTTAGTATTAGAGTGAGAGGGACGTTATCATATGGTTGCCGATAGGTTTTCTCAGTGTTTTTTTCTGTTATTTGTTTACGTCCATTCACTGGGCACACCCAGACTGAATGTCTGATACGGAACAAGATTGTAAGTGATGATTAATAGGCCAAGTCTCGTTTATACTAAACAGTCCAGTTTGATCCCTTGTTTTGGCTAATAGCCAACTATCGGACTTTTTATTAGATTCCCGAACTCAAACTCCACAGAACTTGTAACAACTAAACATCCGAACCACGCGAGACCTAAACTTCTATATTTTTAATCAAACTTTCCCAATTGTTACCTATTCTTCACCAATACGTGTTCACGAACACACTTAGCGTTAACTTGTTAAGTACTCATTGCCTACGCTTGGTAAAAGATTTATTTTGCGAAACGAATTCAACAGGTACCTACTCTCATGTTACAAATTTCTCTAAGCTGAATTCTTGGCTATTGTAGATATTTCTATTGTAGGTTTCTTTAAAAACTTCAGAAAGCAATTTTACTTTTCTACGAGCAGTAAACTACTTATTATTTTAATACAAAAAGTGTCTTAGGCAAACTCAAGTTATAATACTTACGAAACTGTTATAATTTTTAAGGTTCCATAGCTCCACTTAATTCACGTAAAGCTAACGTTGACGATTTAGTAGCGGAGTAAGAAGGTAAATATTTTGTTATGCCTGAATCAATAAAAAAAAAAAGTTTGATTGTAATTTGAAACACTGCACAGAAGGCTATCAGCTGTGTGCGCCCTGCGCTTGTTTGTGTATAGTATTTATAAACGGTTGGACGCATAAATAAATATAACACGTATCGTTTATGTTTCGCGTCCTATCTTAAATCCAGAAACAACAGAGTCGCGTGTTCTTCGGGCATCGTCAAGCCAACGATTTCGCAGCCGTTCGTCCCAAATGACCCTGTTAAAACGGCGGTAGCGAATGGCGCTTTTATAACGTTTTAATGCGTTTCACAGTACATGCACAGTTATAGTACTAGGGCATAGAAGAATTCACCAATAGAGAGGAAATGTCATTTGAAAATGCGCTAAACTACTGCACCGATTGTTGCGCTCTGCAGTCGGTATTGGTGGCAAACAAGCTGTTTTCGCTATACTGTAATTTTTATTGACTGTTTCTGTTGTCAAATTTTAAGATTTAATTGCAGAATTGGACATACATACTAAAAACTCATCATACTAAATCAGATCATACTAAAATTGCTTAATGCTAAAAACATAGCGAAAACCTAGTTGCACGGTACGAGCCGACAAATCACAAATGACTTTCGGAATTAGATGACGTGTACAAAGCTCGTATCACCACTCTATTGTTTAATTCATCTATGTGCAAGGCTTACGAGTATGTTACTGAACTACACCACACTTTGCGCCGCCAGTATTGCTGCCTTCAATTGTTGGAAGGATTAATTTCGTCGAGTTCGCCAGCACGCTCGAAGTTTGTTTCAAATGTTACTCGTACGTAGGTTATTGCTCTAAGTTTTTATGCTCCACTTGAAACGTTTACTCAATCCGAATTGTCGTTTTCAGTTCTATTACCTCTGTATTTGACTCTAGTTAATATTTAGGCTTTGACTGGAGCGCGCTGGTGATAGAGAATTAACCCATACAGTTTTTACTTTACGAATTTCGGTGAGTGAATTATCGCTTATGCTCTGTAGCAGTGCTATTAATATACGGATGGTACAAATTAGTTTTAGTTATTTCTATACTCTATACTCGAGCGGGTGGATGACTTTTATTTACAATAAAATAGACATTGCTTTACTTTCACTATCAGCGCCTTCTCTCGTCCCTGGTGAGCATTAGATGTTCCACGGGAGTTTGTAATTGTGTCGTACAGACACATTATTCAAACAGACGACGCTTGGCGACAAAAATTCGCATAGTAACAAGGTCACGTGACCTTGGGTGACCACTTGCTATGGGTGGTGTAGGGGTATAGCACGCGTCATGAAATGACGAGAATCCGGGTTCAATTCCCGGCCATAGCTTTACTTTTCGGATTTTTCTGTGTTCTAATTTGCAGCGACGTTTAGAAATTTTATTTACAAGTTTAACAATTTATTAAGTAGAATTCCAAATAGTAGTTACAAAGTTGATATTTCATTCCCTTAACCTTCAGCTCAGCCAGAAGAGCCGAACTCTTCAATATACTACTACCATTTTCGTGGCCAATTTGTCCAAAGTTATCTGGAATGAAATATAAGTCGCTTTTCGTTTGTAAGCAATGCTAAAATGATTTTTTAAAAGCGGATTTAATAAAATATGTTTATGACTGGGAGACTGGGGAGTCCGCCTTCCTATTCCGTTAATTTCCGCACCGTTTTGCGAGACAATTTTCCCGAACACACTCGGTGTCATATTAAAATGATAATAATAACAACACTGTCCCAAATCTGACAGAGGCTTATTGTAAGTCAGCGAAATGACCAACGGAAGAGCCGTTTTTGTTCGAAAATTCTGTACTTGGTAGATGCTTAATACTTAGTATTGTTTATACTAAGTATTACATTACTTTGCAGAGGTTCATGTTCAAACTTGAACCAGTTACGTTGCTACTCTGAAACTACGACGATTGTGCGAAACGTGTAACTATGTTTTTGCGTGCGGTGAAAAAAACTGCTCTATAAGGTCACTTCGTCGTTTGTCTGTAATGTTAGTCTCCATCTGTGTGTCTTTCAAAAGCCTTCTTCTAGGAACACGTGGAAGTGTCCAATCTATATTGATACGAATATGGAAAACTTTCCTAAAAAAGTGAAGTTCTGTGTTCACGCGACTAAAAGGTACTAACTGAATAAAATACGGATTTTTTTTTGTATAAAAACCGTGGGAATGATCACCTACACGGTGTTTTCCGTTGACAAAAGCTGGGCACAGTCTTTCTCCCAGGATGAGAGGGACTGAGATTGCCTCTGTCATTGCAGTTTAAAATGTACAACCGTGTAACGGACGGGCAGTCAGCGCAGTTTTCGTTTGCAGTTCCTCTCGTAATATTTAAATAGGCATAGTGTTGGCGCCTCTTTGCTCGTATTTCAAGGTGTTCCGATTCAAATGCAGAAGAAGAATAACAAATGTGTCAAATGATTACTTGTCAATGGATTTTTCTAAGATTGGTGTCGAGCTATTGTATGTGCAAAAGAATTATATATTTTTAACATCAAAAGTCAAGTTTTCATTAGTTCCTCGCGAACACATAGAATAGTAATAATTGAATTTACTCATCGATTAGATTGACTCAACGCGTTTAGCTATTTCCCAAATAGCCAGATAAAAGCAATTGCAAAATGAAAGAAACTACTTTAACTCCGCCTAAAACACTTCAAGCTCGGCACGCAGCCAAGGATCCGAAATTAGTTCTTAGGACAATCTTTTATCTATTCTCCAGGCGTACAGGAAATAAAGATTACTTAAGGGTTATTTAGGGTCTAGCGTTAAGTGCAAACGAATCAGGAACTTTCTATTCGATAAGTTCCTAAGAGGCGCGCATAACGTTAACATCTTTTACCTTTAACTAGTTACAAAGACTATAATTAAGATATAGTCAAAATTTTATGGAAAGTGTAATATTTCGTTCTTCATAAAATAATAAACCTATTTACGACAGCCAAAGTAATTCATTTTTCGTTTGTTTCTCCTTTATTACTACTTGCACGACTTCTGCAGATGCCACCGCGATATTAAGCGTTCTAATAAAAAAAATTATGTTTTTAGAATGTAATATTTCACTGTCTGGTCTAGACCGTGGGGTCTGTGACAGATGAACGTCTAGTTGGGACGACAACTTAGCAGACACACGAGAAAACGATTAGCCGAGTCTTGAAATGGAGGGTAGATATTAAAAGGCTTGTCTTTTTTTTATGAGAATTGTTCCTGTGTTATCTCAGAGATGAGAAAGGTTCGAGTGCAGTGGGTGAGTGTGGGTCGTTATAGTTGATCATAAAGTATTATCATAAATATGATATACCGAACATTTAATGATACGTATTTGTAGACATTTGTAGTGATTAAACCCTGTTGTGAGTAAACTGCAAGCCTACTCCGAAGTTAGAAGTTTGAAGTTTCGTGCCGTTCCGCTCATTTTAGCAGTTATTAACAGGTGAGTGAGAATGACAGCATAATATGAATGTCTAATTTCTGAGTGGACCCCTTACAGCAATAAATGGTTACCTCGTTTCTAGGAGGGTTTCTTTTTAACAATAGGACATTCAATCGAATAATATGTGTTTAACCTTAAATAGGGCCTCGTTTGAATTCACTTTGTTCAAAGAAAATATGCGAGTGCTTCGTTAAACAAGATAAAGGAACAATAGAATTTCATGAAGCATTTGAAAACAAAAGCCGTTGTGGAATAGAATTCTACGTATTATACATATATCAATTTTAACGTACGAAGCCCATTGTCAGCCTAAAGAATGTGGCTCTTAAAAATGAATGTGCAGTAAGTTTTCAGCGGTGCATATTTACACTGCGTAGCTAGATCAGACTACAAAACATGAAAATTGTATGTTACCATTTTACATCATTTTGGAGACTTAAAATTTTCAGTACTTGGTAGTTGTTATTAGTCAGGAGTTGCAAAATATTTATTAATTTAAATTTTTGACAATATCCAAATTAGAAAGTCAAATTTTAGTCAAGTTGAAAAAAAATTGTGGTCAGGACTTGTTGAAACTAATTATTTTAAATTTAAGTTTTCTTTGTTGTTGTCATTTGGGGTTATTTAATGGAATTTTAATTATAAACACACGGTATGGGGGATTTAGACGGGAAATCATTTGCTGCGGATAGCACAACAGCAATGGCCGTGGAGATCCTTGGGGAAGGTCTTTCAGCTGATATGATGAGATGACGATGATGAAAGGTTCATGTGAGCTTCGCTGGCGAAGTGGCTTACGCTTATACAGAGCCTGTAGCGCACGATATTGACACGAAAAACCATCACCGTGCGTACACTTAAGCGTCCCAATAATTATGGGAAAAATTGCTAATCTCGAGACGTTTATTGCGATTAAACTTAACTAAGCGCTCTGCTCTTCCCATAATGAAGTTTAAAGGTGGGTTTAGACCAAACCAACAAATGTCTATGTGTCTATCGCCAACCTGCCGTATGCTCTCTGTGTAAAAAAAGACAGAATGATTTTATTGTTCTTCCCTTTTTTCCAAGGATTCTACAAATGCACGCTCGCTGGATGCTCTTGCATGGTTTTCGTTCTTACTCGTTGGTATTGCTAGCTGTAAACTAAATCTTATTTACACTTAAAGATCCAAATGGGCTCTACTCAAGTTTTGGCTCTTTGTTTTGTTTAAGCCCACCTGAGAAAGTGTTCACCTCCATTATGTCAAAATCAGTTACAACATAATGCCAGCACGCATGGCCGTTTAAACCCGGAAGCGCCATTAAACGGTCCCGGTGCAATCAATTCGTGTTCTATTGGATTGAAAGTGTATTTGCGTTGCCCGAATTATTATTCCGATGTCAGCGTCGGTCCTACGGGAATGCCTATTTTATTGTTAACGTCCGAGCGTCAAATAATCATGAAAACAATCGCATACATATACATACATAAATCTACGTCGGTGGTGCGTAAAAGCCTAAATCTAATTGACGTAGGAGAATCTAATTGATTACTAGCTTACTTGTTTTTGTTTATGTTTTTTTTACTGGATCATGTCATGCCATTTGTTGCTGGTTTGAAGTTTTGATCAAGTAAAGGAAAAAAGCTGTTAATTATTGATTTACTTTTGAAATAAGAAGAATAATGTTAATTATTATTATTTTGTACGGGGCACTCAGTGTACGAGCCCAACCCGCGCATGAACAGATTTTTAGCCTTATTTTTTTAAGAGTACTTTATCAAAATTTGTTTCATTTTGTTTCACAAAATAATAATAATTTTCTTCATTTTTACATCACTAGCTCAGCGGGTGTTCTTCATAACATAGTACCTATAAAGTTATGGAAAGTAGGTGAGTTCAAAACGGTTGTAAGTAGGCTAGAGAAAAAATAATATCCCTGGTTATTTTT
The DNA here is from genome assembly GCA_949127965.1 of Pandemis corylana. Taxonomy (NCBI): domain Eukaryota; kingdom Metazoa; phylum Arthropoda; class Insecta; order Lepidoptera; family Tortricidae; genus Pandemis; species Pandemis corylana. The sequence goes on along the minus strand of OX421869.1, from coordinate 6,690,314 downwards.
ATACTAACTACCCATTATACTTATTGCTTAGAAAAATAAAAAACTCATAAGTATTGGTTCAATACAGAAAAGCAATAAACTACAGCAACAATGAATCCTTTCATGCTCTATTCAATATTATTAAGCTTATATTACCTTAATAGAAATGCTTACGACGTCTTTTGTATCTAGATGACTAAATTTATCGTAATATATCTTCTACTTAAATCCAAAGCCTGGTTTATAGCTCATCATCAATTTAATTAACTGACGCTGGAAATAATTGTCAATTCAAAGCTGATGGATATTACATTGGCTAGTCGCCAACTTGTTACGTGATTCAATGATAGTAATTTTTTCACGAGCCTATTCTAGTTCAACCACGCGAGTTGATAATTTACATTGATGATTTTCTTGGAACTAGCAAAATATGCCGCTAGTTAGCACGCAATGTGATCGCTAGTGGACTTAATTATGAGTTACAATTGAAGTATTTGTATAGATAAAATTGCGCGTTTGTGTCCTTTTATTTCAGTTCATTCATAAGCAATGCAAATTATACGAACGAATGAAAACCGATTGTGATTCTGAGTATTTTTACAAGTTTTTTATAAACTTGCAAGTATGTATGTATGTAAATATGTGTGTCTGGATGGAATCTTGCCACTAAATATCTTCAACCGATTGAGCTGAAATACTTGAAATACTGGAGTAAGTTGGATGACAATACAATAATCTGGAAGTGGAGTTCTGGTGACCCAGCCAGGATCATCTCCGCAGGAGGGAACTCTTCAACAGTTGGTCCGATTGACTTGAAATTTGGTACACATATGTGGGACGGATGACAATGCAAGTACAGTCAGCAAAAAAGCTTGTATTAAAAATGTAATTGCTGTCAGAAACTTATAAATTAATCTGTTTGCGGTAAAAATTGTGACCTTACCAGGCTCTGGACAAGTTGTGAAATCATAATTTCTCCCACTTATGCGCAAACCTTACGTGTGGAATGGTGGCATACATTTTGCCGCGCGTGTTAAAGTTTGTGAACTTATAAGTATTGGCCACGGGCACTGGAGTTAACCGCACCGCCAAGCAACAGTACTTGCGCTTCTGTGTTCCGGTGAAGAGAGTTAGACAGCCGGTGAAATCACTTCCACATGAGGTATTCCATGTTAGCCCTCTAGGCTGGCAACGTATTTGCAGACCCACTGCTGTGCTGGTTTGCCACCCTTTATGATAAAAAAATACTTTGACAATACGGCTCAATGTCAACTTATGAGGTGTTATAATCACCGTCTGACCATTGCGGGGCTCTAGAAGTGACAAGTGCCATGTGACACTGACAACTCAGTCTAGGTTGCAAAGCTAAAACGAAGCCCAGTTTTGCAATGAGCTCTGCTTTTGAAGTTAGCTATGTAATTCGAATCATCCTGGTCACCTGTCATCTCTCACGCTTATCATTTTTTTTTTGGAGAACACGGCTTGGTAACTGGAGCTTTAAGCCAATCACGCTTATCATTATAAAGGCTTGGTGACGCACACGTTTGACAAATCGACACACAATAGCAACGTTGGAGACTGTTAACGACATCGTAGGTATCAGGGCCGAGATATCTTTTTACGGCTTCAAAGCGCAATATGTTTCGCTTTATTTACTGCAGACTATAAAATTACTTTATGACTATCTTATTTCGCAAAGAAAGACGCGACACCTTAGCGATGATGGAGGTTTTTTTACATTTGTCAGTCAATAAAAACAATTTTATTGGCATTTTGTGACGATGGCCGGCGCGTTTCATGCGTCGCGGAGCTCTGTTTGATGCGATCCAATAAAATCTCTTGTCTATAGCTAACAACCAAATATTGGCTTTCCAGTCGGCTATTGTTTGAAACGTTCCGTCCGCTTTCATGAATCAACATTAACTACTTTAACAACGCAGATTAATTCAAGAGAACAAAGAATCGAAATAGGTTAAATATAAGCGATTAGGAAAATACCGACAGATTTTTCAATTTAGATTCCAATAAATATTGGAGATAATAAAAGCGTTAGGGTAAATGATATTCATATGATCTTCGTAAAAACAAAGCGCTGTACAATAAATTCTCAATTCGGCAATGTTTTGAGTTAGCTTTATCTCATAAAATCAACCGGCCGTGAAGCCATGAAGGCAATGGAACCATTTGCATTTTATTGGAATACATTCGCATTAACACATCAAAAGAATCCGATCATCGACATCGAAATTAACAATAACGGGCGGCGAAAACAATCACCATAATATTAGCCCAATAGATATGAGTCAGTACAGGTCGAGTTTTCAGTTCTTTATCAGTATTTGAGATAATAGTACCTATATGTAGACAAGATGATTAAAAAACAGTACGTACTTCGTCGATCGACTTTTGTTCCGCGTTTTTCGTATTTAATAACCATACGGTGTTGATGAAAACTGTTATGCCTCAATATTCTGTGAGATGGCGTTAAAATATTCATATTTTTTTGCAAAAAGTACCTAGTTGTTTCGCCGTACAACCTAGATCAATTTGGAAGGCAGGACTTTATAAACTTATAAAGTATATTGAAACAAGTAGGTAATATGATAAACCAAAATTTTAATCAAAATGTTTTTTTTATCGAATCGAATTCTAATTTTAATACTAAAATTCAAGTACACTAATTTAATAAATGCGAAAGTTTGTGAATGTTACCATTAGGTTTGTTATTCTTTCACACTAAAACGGCTGGACAGGTTTTGATGAAATTTGGCACGTATTAATTTGAAAAGTTCCCGTGTCATGTTATTAAATTCTTCATAGATGAAGTCGCGGGCAAAAACAAGAAACTCTTTAAGTTTTAGCTTGCAATTAGTTTAAGAGAAGAAAACACATTGTAAAAAGTTTGATATCATTATAACAACATCGTCATTCATATTCCTCGTGCGTAGGTAACTTTCTTTTAGTTGTTTTCTTCCGGTTTTGCGTATATTTTGGGAGAAAAACAGGCTCTTGTTACTACCTGGCTTCATTCTGTTTATTTAGTTACATAAGTCAAATTACTGAACAAATCATAGTTACTTTGCTACTCCACAACGTGTGTGGAGACACATACATATCGTGGAAAGTCCGACCACTTCCGTTTTCAACATAAATCAACACATCATCAAACTAGGTACCTACTCCAACAGATCTTGACATTGTAATGATTGATGTACATCTGCTTCTGTTCTGCTAATCTGCACTTATCGCTAGATCTGACGATAGTTAGAAACTCAATATCCCCCTGGTTAAATTCAGTTTGGTTGCACTGATCAATTTGCAAAATGAAATTTGGCCTCAATTGAATCCAATCGAAAATGAATTTACGAGATTCATTTTCACGAGTTTCAAAATACTGAAATCATTTCAGGGGATTATATTGTAAAAGCCGTTTACGGGATTCATTTTATGAATCTAATGTTTATAATACATTAATCTGAGGGTTAAAGTAGGGTAGGTACTTAGGTATTTAACTTGTTATCAGATGACACCATTAAATTTAAAAATTAAAAAAGCCCCCCACGCGTTAATCGAATAGTATAGAAAAATACCTTCTATCGTTTTGGAAAAGCGCTGAAAGGTACTCTTCAAACTACTGGACGGGTTTTTACCAAACTTGGAAGACAACCGCAGCAAGGAAACTGGTTTTCGAATTTAAAAAACCGCAATGAAGTCGGTCCATCCGCTTGAAAGCTACTATGTCACAGCCACACACCCACACACACACACACACACACGCACACACGCACACACTAACTTGTAACACCCCTTTTTTGCGTCAGGTGTTGAAAATAACCGGCCAAGAGCATGTGACGGTCACGTACAGTTTATCTTTCATAGTATAAAACAATCACGCCTATAGTTACCTTCCTATGTACGCTCAACTGCAAAAATAAGTATCGATATGAACTTCTCCCTTTTTTCTTTTCTTGTTTGCCGTATGCCGCATGAGTCCCACTAACTCAAAGCTGCGGCCCGGCAGACTTAGACGTCGACGGCGGGACGAGTTGGACACCTTCTTAAGGGACTGGACACGTACTGCAGCAGACCGAGAGCAATGGAAGCGTTGGGGGGAGGCCTTTGCTCAGCAATGGGACACAATAGGCTTATAATCGCCTTTTTTATACGATGGAATCCCATAAATTAATGGTCAATTAACTTGGTTTAAGTTTGACAGTTCCATACATTTTATTAAATAAACTGAGGTTAACATTAAATCGAGATTATTTTTTACCAGCAAGCAAGACTAAGAAACTTGTCTGCTCCAATAGGGATAGCAAATGAATGAAACCCTTGTAATATTTTAAAACTAATACCCTTTATTCGCGCAGTCGGTCTTAGCCCGTCGGTCCGGCCGTAACGAGTCCCGAGCGGTCGCGAGCATGATTCGTTCGGTCGGGATCTTAACTAATTACTCCCAGGGGATCCTAAATCTTTGGGATTATCAAGCATATAAACCGAAGCTTTCGCGAAATATCCTTCGTTTGTTAATGCCTTAAATTAACATCCATTTAGCCGCTATTGAGAGTAAATGGCGTTGCCGCTAGCGGCACAGATTATGTGCGAATCGCTGCATCTCTTGTTGTCTTTAGTACTTAATGAAATGGATTACAAATTAAATGTATCAAATCACGTGACATTTTAAGCTTTAAACACATGTGAAGAGGTTAACGACATTTATAGAGTCAATGTTTCTGGGAGATATTGCCCGTGATTTAAAACTTTTGTTTACAAGTCAGTAATCTGATTAGATATCGGCTTAACAAAATTTATAAAAATATTAGACATCACAGATCTTTTGAGATACCTAAAGGGAACCTCTTTTGAAAAATAACCCAAAGTGCGATGGAACTACACAATCCAAAGTGTCTTCCCGGCACGAGCCATCTGTGAATGACGACTGCCATAACTATGACAATCCGACGTCTGTCTGCAACACGCGTCAATCAGATTGTAACGCAGGCGTGATTGTCACTTGGAAATTTTACGACTATTTTAGTTCAGTCTGTACATAAGAAAGAATGAGTGTATGGTAAATATGCGGATTGGAATGATAAGTCAATTGTGTTATAAGTCGATGTGTGAGAAGCCCTAGATTGCCATGACATGGGCGTTGATCGGAGAATTAGGTATTTATATGGTAAAATAGTAGATAGAGGAAATCTAAATCTTAAAGACATTTGAGATAAATATGTTTGACAAATCTGTTTGTTCACGTTAATTTCGGAAAGTAGTGAACGGACTTTCATGATGTATCCAAATGTAGATTAAGCTTAGCCTAGTTAGAGTCTAACCTTTAGAAGCCTTGTTTCATCGAAATCGGATGTGGGGAGGAAACACATTTTTATGAATATCGTTGACAAGAAATTTTTGCTGGTCATTGAACATGATGTATTATTATCGTGTCAATCCATAGAAAACTGTTTTTCCATTTATTTAGGCTAAGGTCGTACAAGTTGAAAAATACAAAAGTCTGTGCGGTATTAGTCGCGGGTGCCAGCTAAATGATTTTTCATTATTACACCCAACTATTGAATAAATAAAGAGAAACACACTATTTCCCTAACTGATAGTATAGTCAACATAGTGCTGAAAAGTCTGCAGGTGGAAATTTGGACCATGGTAAAAACCTTTTAACCATCAGCCTATTATGCCCAGCTAAATGATACACCCTGAAACTAAAATCTGCGTATTTTTATGGGAAGTTTGATGATAGTTATGAAAGTTAAAAGGAAAATTGAATACGAAATATCAAATCGGCTTAAAGCACGCTTCATCAGGAATGTGATAGTGTGTAGTGGGGTGGGAGGCACGGCACGTCATGGAATTAGTTCAGTCAGTGGTCACAGTTACGGGTTTAAAGTTCCATGATTTCGTTGTTTGGTAAATTTAGCTGTTATGTAGAGATGATAATTTAAACCATTAAGGTATTTCATTATAAAACTAAGGTAACAAGACCTAAAGGCCACGTTTAACATGAATAGCTCTGTCTACCCCGTAAGGGATAAAGACGTGATTTATGTATATATGTATATATATGTATTATAAAACTAGTAGGAATCATGTTATCACTATTTTGATTTCCCTTTCCACCTATACCTAATACCTATACGCCCTTAATCATGCTAAACGGGGCCTTAAGGTTTTGTTACCTTAGGCTCTGTCTACCCCGTAAGGGATAAAGACGTGATACATATATGTATATATGTACGTCGTTGGATTAGTTTGATAAAACATTCCTACCTATAAACGGTTTTCATCGTAATTTTTTAATTGAAAATTCAGTCAGCATTTTCACAACATACACTTTAAACATCGACCAATAATCAATGTAGCTTAAGATAAATTTAAAACATAGATCAATAAGATAAATTGCAAATAAGATAACTGTAAGTAAAACTCGAACCTGCGTAAACACGAATTAAATTTGAAAAGAAAACAATAAATGTACCCTGGAACCCGCTCCCCCAAAATAGACCTAAGCAAGAATACAAGATGAGGAATGACAAAGTGGACAGAATAATAGATAGAATAGAGCGACAAAGAGAACGGAATGCGGAATGAGAGAATTAGAACAAATTAGAACAGATAGAATAGCCTAACGGGCGCAAACCCAAGTAAGAAAGAGGAAGGAAACAAGAAAGACAAAGTATGTAGCATGAAAGTACGAGCAGTAGCAAATGATATAACTGGAATGAATGCTTTGAGTAATTATAGGCTCCGATCATGTTGGAGGTAGTACAGAGAATTAATAAAAAAAAAAAAAAAACCTCGACCAAGGTCGGTGTGTATAATAGTAAATCGAAAACCATTTCAAGATAAATGCTTTTACAGGGGTAGGTATTTAGTCAAACTGACACAACCACATAATGTATTTCGCGTATTTCATGTATTTCGGATTAGTTTCCAAAAATCAAACGTCAATAAAGTTAGAACGTTGAATTTTATCAACTATCGATAAGTTTTACGAAGCGCATCTTCATTTATATGTATACCTAAACCTATGTCGCTTAATTAGTGCACAAGGAGAAAGGGAAGTTTCACATGTTTAGTCACAATATGACATTCAAATATAACGTGCAAATAGGTAATTCATTAAGTAATACAATTATTACATTCATTAGGTATGTTATTTTCAAAAATTTAAGATATCAAAACTACATTTTAAAAAAACGCTATAATATGGCTGATCATGTCAAGTAGGTTCAATTCAATTAAATTTAACAGGATTACAATTAGTATAAAATAAACGTACGTAAATTGCGATAAGTACTTCGGGATATCTCGTCTGCGGTCCGAGCCTTTTAACTCTGAATACACCCAATTTTACTTATTTTAACGAGCACGTATTGTATTGCAATCCACGTTCGCTGGCAATAAAAGTGGGGTTATCTTTATTCTGCAATCGGTCGTACCCTTTCATGGCCGCAAGGCTTTTGGTCAGAAGCCCATTTTATATATCAAAAAGCTTCGTCCGAGTTAAACAACACCAACGGGACACAAAACACATTTTTTTCGGTAAGTAGGCACTTTATCTTTTTGACATTAGATACTTAATAACTTAACCATTGTATAAATAAACAGTAATCATAAAAACAAAATTGATTTTAATATTGAGACATGATGAACGACAAATAAAAAAAAACACGGTCGTTATGATATTATTTAAATTCGTCCTGAAATGTTACTCAGACTTCCGAAAACGGAGGAACATTTACGGAATAATGAATCCTAACAAACAAGTTAAGTACCTATGTAGCCTTAAAGTTTTCACAATTTCTTGTCTAATTTTCAACATTCAACTAGACACCTTTTGCTCATTTCACAAGTGAAACATGTAAAGGTGAGTGGATCGTAATTCTTTCAGTAGATTTGTAATTCTTTAATAATTATTTTCGTTGCGAACTTATCTAGACGAAACTCCGTTTCTCACAAAGGTTTTAGTTACAAAAGGGAGTCTTAAAGAGTGTAACTCTGGCTTAGCACTAACATAGAATTCCGTGGGTATATACATAACATATACATACATAGATAATATATTTGTGTACGCATACACATTGTTTCATCATAATCTACATAGCATAATATATAAAACAAAGTCGCTCCCCGCCTCATCCTTCTGTGTGTATATGTATGTGGGCTTAGATCTTTTAAACTTGGCAATAGATTTTAATGCGGTTTTTATAAATTGATAGACTTATTCACAGGCAGGTTTATCTGTATACTTAAAAAATATGTTGATTTGTTGAAATATGACGATAGTAATTATTCAAAATGTCGGAAGAAATCAAGCCGACTAAGAGTTTTCATCAAAAATGCTGTCTTATTAGCACCTCCTACCTATTTAGATGTTGTATTATTCCTAAATATTAAAAAAATAAACCTGTGCATTCTAAAAATAATGTAATTTTTGGTAAGTACAAGATGTAGCAGAAAAATTTGCACATTGGTTTTCGGATTCTAAATAGGTAACTGCTGCGTTGTTAAAATCTAAAATAGACTCGCGGTTGCGAGACTCTAAGCCACCATTTATTGTTGGCGGTTGGCAGTAAAGATAGAGACTGACAAATGTGTTATAACGATTTGTTACATCCTTACGTTGGCATTAATTTATCGTACAGCTTATATTTCTTGATACGCATGGCTTTAAAGCCCGCTCATATCCGGGACTGCTTTGTCTACCAGCTGTAATGTTATTTATGTTGCAATAAAATCATATTATCTCCCCTAAGAGGCCATAATAAATTTAATGTGCATACTAGGTACAGCGCTACTGTGGCATACAGCGTGCAATTAAGGACATCCTGTTTACTTTGACTCTTCTTATTTACTCTTTGTAGGTTAGCGAGTGCTATTCCTTCCTATTTATAAAATTCATTGCGGTCCATTACACTTCCATTACTAAATAAAGGTATTTTTAAAATGAAGATATACGCCCGAATAGTTCACAAAGCATCGAGCAAAAGAATGTGACGGTTCTCTATACATTTTCAGTGAGATAACGTTCAACAGAGCACCTCCATTAGTTCTATTCAAGGCAAAGTTACTAGAAATATCCTCGGGTTAGCGTGGGTTGCAATTCTAGTCTCCAGAGATGGCGCTTAGATAGTTACCGGTACGTGACCACGAGAGCTTCGAGACTGGCTACAATGTACCGAGTATACTCTGCTACGCGTCTTATACAATTTGCAAGTTACGTCATTTCATTCAGTAGTATCCTTCGGGTGGGAGTTCATTACCCTTGATTGTTAATTGTGTACTGACGCAATTCAATCTGCAGTCGTAATTAGCTTTACCTGTTTACATTTTTGTTAGCTATTTTGGTATTTTTTGTTGCTTCTCTTTTTTGCTTGACCTGTAAAATTTGTTAGTAGGTTTAAAATATATGTCTCTGTCATAAAATTCATTTTTAATTCAAGATTTTTTCGCTGTCTGTAGTTGCATTATCATCCGTCCTATATTATGTGTACCAAATTTCAAGTCAATCGGACCAACCGTTGAAGAGTTCTCTCCTGCGGAGACGATCCTGGCAGCGTCACCAGAACTCTACTACCAGATTATTGTATTGTCATCCAATTTACTCAAGTATGCAAAATGTCATCTCAATCGGTTGAAGATATCTGCTTCAAAATTGAGTCGCAAGATTCCACCCGGACAAACATACTTACATAGGTACATACATTGCAAGTTAAATAAATAAGCTTGTAAAAAGAAAACTGTCGGATTGACTTAAGAAACTACATTGTATGTATGTATGTATAACTCTTTATTGTACTTAAAACACATTCAATTTTACAGGTTATGAGAAAAACAGATGTACAAAGGCAAACTTATCCCTTAAAGGGATCTCTTCCACGTAACCTTCGAACAATTGACAGGACAACGGAAACCAGAGTATAGAGAGTAGACATACTAAAAAGCTAAGACCAAAGACCCTAACTTACCTTAAACAAATAAATCATTGAAATAATAATAATAAAATAATTGTCATAATGACTATCCTGACAAGTGTATCGATAGTTTACTGCGACAAGATTGTAGAGCTGGTAGAACTGGAGGTCACATTTGGAACATGGTTTGGCTTTATACTTGTACCTAATAAAACGTTCCATAATAAATTAAGTTCCCAATAATTGGGTCAAGTCGCCGGGAATGAAGGAATAAATTACGGCAAGCTAATAAAGTGTTATTAAACAGATAGTAACCATCTTTATTCTTCGAAGCTCAAATAATTTGGATATTTAATGGAGTTCCAATAAAACATACGATTAGGTAATTGTTAGCCATATTGGATTTTTATTTCAGCAAGAACCACGGACAGCGCGGGACAGAGATAGCCAAAATAAAAGCCGACAACGTCGCGGGAAAAGTATTGAGATTCGAATGCCCAATACCAGCTCCAACCCCTATATCCACAACGCCTCTTACGCTATAGAACCCCTTATGGCAAAATGCATGTTGTGACAGATTATGGCCAAAGAAGTGTTAAGTTATCACAATCTTAACTAGCGTTTGGAGTGCAAGTCTATAACGTCCATGGCGACGTATGCTCAAAGCGTTACGGTTCCTTCCTCACGGGGGAAAAGTAGCGTTTAAGTCGGTGCACTCTGGGCAACAACGGCTAACTTATTTATTAAAATTAGATTTGCGAACCGTACAGTGGCCGACTATTTCGTGGAAGACATTCAACGATTTTGGCTTTCAATAGTAGCTACCTTGAGAGAAAGATGCTATAAATACCTGAGCCGCTTTTGCTACTTAAAATAATTATATTTATTACGACTACTTTTAAGGCTAAAATCGCGATAAGTGCAAGTTGCACTCAACTTAAGTACCTTGACAGGTAACCATAACCATCGATTTTAACGTAAATTTGACAGAAAACCTATGAAATATGTTATGCTGGTTGTTAAAGTAGCTTGGTTTGCACCACTCACACTAAGTCTCATCCGATATTCTGTTCATAACAGCTGTGAAAAACTACAAGAAATTCCTAAGGCAGAGCAAAAACCAATGTTTACGATTCACCATTTATTTTAGAGTGACAGATAGAACAGTAAAAAATACAACGTTCAATTAAATGTCATGGCGCTGCACTGAAGAGGTTTCTAACATCCTCCCACCTTTGGGACGAAGACCCAAAACCTTCTATCTTCACAGCACCTCGTCAGGTTGCACTTCCAGCGGGTACAAACGTTGATATGCTCGGGTGTACTCGCCGTCAGCAGTGCGTACTCTCGCTACTCTAGCATTTCCATCATTCCCAGTATACACTTCTAAGATAACTCCTAAAGGCCACTTTATACGTTTCGCATCAGTCTCTACCAATACGACATCGCCTACCTTTATATTAGAGTCCCTCTCCTTACCCTTCTGTATGAGCATCCCTAAGTACTCGTTCCTAAACCGCTCCCGTAGATCTCCTCTTAGCTTATGCAGATACCTTAATCGCCTATTCAAAGAATCATGGTCGAGCTGGTCTAAATCTGGAGTCTCACTGGCAGGAAGCCCTTGCACGAAGCAGGCTGGCGTCAGAGGCTTCAAGTTTTCTGAGTTATCCGCGATGTAGGTCAGGGGCCGTGAATTCATCAAGGCTTCACAGTCACAAAGTATGGTTAACAGTTCTTCATAAGTGACTGTTTTCTGTCCCAAGTTGCGTCGTAGCAGTTCTTTAAGAGACCGAATCAAACGCTCCCACCAACCTCCCCACCATGGCGCAGCGGGCGGATTGAACTTCCACTTGATGCTTCGCACACTGGAATAAGTAGCTATCTCTTCCCAATTCAATGCTTTTAACAGATTATCAGCTCCGTGGAAGTTAGTGCCATTATCCGTGTAAATTGTGTCGACTCTTCCACGTCTTGCGATAAACCGTCGTAACGCCATGAGAAAAGCTTCAGTTGACAGCGATTTGGTTAGTTCCAGGTGTACGGCGCGGTATACAGCACACGTAAATAAAATTATCCACACCTTCCCTCCCGACCGCAGAAAAAGAGGACCGGCTAGGTCAATACCAGTTACTTCAAAAGCAGCAGCAGGCTTTATTCTGTCCAGAGGTAAAGGCGGTAATGGTGTGTCAGCATGTTTCACAGATTGTCGTTTGCAGATTACACATTTTGATACTGTTGAACTGACAAGTCGTCTAACACTAGTAATCCAATAAGTCTCCCTGAGTACTGTCATTAGAATACCCGGGCCGGCGTGATGCAACATTTGGTGTTTCGAAGCTACTAATCTTTTGATTATAAGATGCTTCCCAGGCAGAAAAATCGGACAGACGAAGTTTGTAGGCTCATCACTAAGTACAAGCTTTGTACGAATTCTTAATAAGCCTTCCTCATCTTTAAATATTTGTAGGTTTTTTAACCTTTTGGTATCATCTGCCATCATTTCAGCTTGAACCATCTTTAAAAGTTTCTTCTCAGCGCTCTGAAACTCTTCACAGGTCAGTTCACCTCTTCGCTTACTCTTATTTTTGCAGTTGTACATAAATCTTAATATCCAGCCAACCGTTCTCACTATCATTGTAAATTTGGAAAAGTAAGTCAGCTTGGATAGAATTGTACTAATATCTGCCGTAGTATTAGCAAGTACCACTTTCTTCCTTTCTTTATTGACTTCTTGCTCATCAACGTTTATTTGAGACATAGGCCATCCACTTTCTTCTGCTTTCAGCCAAGTCGGTCCCTCCCACCATTTACTCTTCAGTAGATGTTTAGCGTTGCAGCCTCTCGAAGGTAAGTCGGCAGGGTTCATCGAGCCTGGTAGGTGGTGCCAATTTTCGACGTTAGTATGTTGACGTATCTCCTTCACTCTGTTTTTGACAAAAATGTTCCAGTCTCCCTCAGTCGTAATCCAGGTGAATGCTACGCTAGCGTCCGTCCAGAAGTAAACTCGACAGTTTGACAGCTCCAACGCTTCATTGACTTGAATATACAGGCGTGTCGCGATTAGGTTTGCCATTAATTCTAAGCGCGGTATGCTGACTTCACGGACTGGTGCGACGCGCGACTTCGCTTGAACTAACTGCACAGTAACTTCTCCTTGAAATTCGCTTCGCAGGAAGATAACAGTAGCGAATGACACCTTGCTCGCATCACTGAAGACGTGCAGACTGTTATTGCATTTGTTTATTGTCGCAGAGGTTAGTCGACGCGGAATACGGCAGTCATTAAGCAAGTGAATATGTTTAGACCAATCGAGGTATTCCTTTTGTAAGTTAATCGGCAGTTCCATATCCCAACCCAGCTTTAAATTCCAAGTTTTTTGAATAATAAGTTTGGGCACAAGAGTAACTGGGCACGCCAAGCCGACTGGATCAAAAACCTTTTGGGTTATGGACAACAAACTCCTTTTTGTAATTTTTTCTTCTAACGTCATTTTTTGAACGAACTTGACATTACAGTATAGTTGATCTCTTTTCAAATCCCATATAAGGCCGAGTACTGACAAACTGTCTTCTTCTGACGTCATGTCTTTATTGGTCATGGGAGCTGTGACCCAACCTCGCAAGTCAAATTTCGCCTCTAACATTATTCTTTTTGCCTCTTCTATGAAGATTTGTGCTTCTTGCTCACTTTCTAGGCTTGTGACGCAGTTATCAACATAGAAAGAGTTCTTGAGACGCTTAGCCGTGTCCTTACATATTTCAGTGTACTTTTCCAAGTGGTAATTTATAGTCGCACCCAAAAGAAATGGACTAGACGTTACGCCGAACACCACACGACGATGGCGGTAGGTTATGAAGTCTTTCCTTTCATTATTCTTCCACCACAGAAAGGACAGATATCGTCTGTCTTCATCATTCAGTGATATCTGAAGAAAGGCTTTCTTAATGTCGGACGTTATCCCAATCGCATATTTTCTAAATTTGATCAGTAGTTTCGGAATGAGTTCAAGACAATTTATGCCTTTTTCTAGGAACGAGTTGAGAGAATTCCCATTACGATCTCGAGCAGACGCGTCAAAAACTGGACGGACTCTCGTGGTCAGGCTGGAGCTCTTGATGACAGCGTGATGTGACAGGTAATGTTTTGGTCTCGCTGTGTCATTGGCCTCTTCAATTATGCCCTCCTTCAACCAATCATCAAAGACTTGACAGTAGTTATCAAACTCGTTCAACTTTAGAAGTCTCTGTGTTGTTGACATCAATCTTCGTTCAGCTAACTGTTTGTTGTCAAGAAGTTCTCCATGATTTGGTTTCCACGGCAAGTCTACTTCGTACCGTCCTTCGTTGTTGATCTTGATCGAATTTCTAAACTGGTCCATTATGATAGATTCAGACTTCGTCTTGCTTGCAACTTCCGCCGGGTCTCGTATTCCGAGAGTTTCTAAGTCCCAAAGCTCCGATAATTGCAAATTAGCCGATACTACGTTCGTCATTACACTACATGCGTTCATTATGGGCCCCTGAAGTGTCCATCCCAATTTATTTTTAATTGCCACGAGGTTATTGTTCAGACGTATGAAACTGTCAGTGAGTAAAGAGCCGGCATAGTCTGCGCCGATTAGCAATCCGATGGTGGGCGTAGCCTCTTCGCCGACGTCACTCAACATGATGTTATGCTTCTTCAACTCTTGAAACAATTCGTGGTTCATTTTCAAACGAGGTATGTAGCCGCAGATCGTGGACTTGTCAAGCGCTGTAATATTGCATTGAAACTCGTTACCTAAGCTCGCGACAGTGAATTCGTAGCAGTTGAACGACTGTTTCTTAGTTTCAATCCCGCCGAAGAGACAGTGTGACAGATTTTCTTTGCTGACAGGTTTAAGCCCCAAATCCTCAATAATGTCGCTACGTAAATACGACCTCTGTGCCCCCGTATCAATAAATGACCGTACTCGTACGCATTTATTATCATTAATGATATTTACCATAAATGTTTGCAACAATGTAGTACTAGCTTTATTTTGGGCAATATTGTTATTCAAATTTGACGTTCCGACTTTGAAAGTTTTAACATTTTCATTTTGAATTGACGATTTAATGTCAGGGCACATCAATACAGCATGACGTTTGGAACAGAAAAGGCATTTCGAAAAATTTTTGCACTTTTTCGAATTATGTCCCGTCTTTAGGCAAATAAAACAAGCTCCCTTTTTATTTAACGCTTCCTTCCTAGCTTCATACGACATCTTGTTGGCCTTGTAGCACTCGAAGCTGTTATGTGATGCCTTTTCACACCAAACGCAACAAATCTTCTTACCTGTATCTTCCGTAGACACCAGGCATGCCGCGGTCGGTTGTGAAGAAATGCTAGGTAAACTGTCACCCGACGCTATTCCGCTGCGCGCGAGCTGGATCCGCTCCTCCGACTCCGCTTCTCGTTTCAGGAACTGCATGAGCCGGTTGAGATGCTCGTCGCCCTTCTCCTCGTGTACTTGAGACCTCTCCCACGCTCTTAAAACAGATTCGGGTAAGGCGGACTCAACTAAAGGAAACAATAAAGCGGCGTATTTGTCTATATGACACCTAAACTTTGAAGTGCTAGTAACTGCGTATTTAATTTATCGTATAAGTGGCCTAATTTATAGGAGGTATTACCTTTTGCTTGCGCTAGTACAAGGTTAAGAAGTTCCCTTACGTAAATGTCGATTAGCATGTCATCACGCGCAAATCTGGACTTTAACTGTTCAATAGCTTGTTTGTAGTTAGCTCCCGATGGAGGAAAGCTATCGACGAGTTCTCTTGCCGGAGTATCTGGAATAGTGCATTGATATAAATACTGAAACTTATCTCCGTCGTCCATCGTATCGTCGCTATCGATCTTCTGAAATTGACACCAAAAACCAATCCAATTCTTCGTGTTTCCGTCGAACTTTCGTAATTCAAATTTAGGTAGCCGGAACCGTCTCGACTGACACACTGAGTTGCATGTCGATTTCTCACAATCATGCTGAGACTTCATACTCTTCACTGTATTATTTGATATATCACTGCCATTAGATTTATGTGACCTTTTTATGCGTTCGTCGTTCCGGGTAGCATTCTCGTATTGTACTTTCACGCGCTCCCAGTCAGATTGATAATTATCGCTGGTCAAACAATCCTCGAAATACTGCTCTTCGGACATCTCATCTGTGCATAGCCATTGCTCTTTCACACGTTCATCGACGTTGAACAAATTTTCTGCTCGCAGTTGTAGTTTTCCGAAGGCGGCGGTGAGTTCATCAAAATGCGACTCTAAATTGGCTTCAAAATCAGTTTTGGCTTTCGTGAAAAGCCTCCGAGCGATACTTCGCTCTTTTCTTAAGGTTTCCATACTATTTAACGGTCGCCAGATGTGAAAAACTACAAGAAATTCCTAAGGCAGAGCAAAAACCAATGTTTACGATTCACCATTTATTTTAGAGTGACAGATAGAACAGTAAAAAATACAACGTTCAATTAAATGTCATGGCGCTGCACTGAAGAGGTTTCTAACAACAGCTCTGTATACATATTCTGGTTTCCGAGAACGCAAACAAAGAACGGCGCTCCTCATTAGACGCAGCTTAAGGCAGTTATCTCATGCACTTGTCATAAGCATTCATAGATCCATTGCTCAGGAAACTAGGTATAAGGAACTAACTGCAGTTCTCAGTCTCTTTTCAGTGCAGAGTTTGTTTTTCGCTATCCAGCGAGTACGCATTTTTATGCGATAAACGTAGTATTGTGTTATTATAGGTATCTATGGGCAGTGGTGATCACTTACCATCAGGTGACCCACTTGCTCGTTTGCCTTCCTATTCATATAAAAAAAAACTCCTTGAAGAAAATAACGTTGACCTGAGAAAAAAAACCAACAAAACAAGAATTAACTTACTTACTGTGTGTACTTAAGTACTCTGTTTAATGTAGTAAACAAAAATTACATTTAAACTGTACATTAAAAATTAAAAAATAAGTAAATACTATGTACAAAATTAACCTGAACCTAACTTAAACTACAAATAAAACAGGTCACTTTCACTGCTCATTGTACCCAGAAGGCTGGCTGCATTGCCCCGTTGAATCGTACTTACTTTAGACAAGTTTTAGAAGGGATGTGCTACGATTGTGCTTCCAAGTGCGTTAGATAATATGGCCTCTGAAGTGCTACATTTTTTTAAAAGCAAGCCAGGCTACGTTGATAAATGTTTTTTTTTATCTGATACACCTTTTATCTGTCGTCAGATCCAGACAAGGGTACGTGTCCGAGCCAGCTTATGATCTTTCGTAAACAGGTATCTTATGGCTATATCTAAATATTTTGCTGCCGAATTTAGTAAGTTTTTTAAACAAGCAAATATTTGTTGATAAACTCTCTTTGTTGACGGTTCGTAATTTACTTACTGCATTACTTTTGAAACTCTTGTCATGTACCAAATTAAAAGTCACTGTCAGTTGTACCTAACCATTAGATAAAAATGAAATTGCATGATATATTTTATATTGTGTGTTGTCTTTTTAAACAGGACAAATAACATTTGATTCAAAGTTTAAGACGAAGCATTTGCCTACTATCGAAACTGAAAACAATAATGGATGTAAAAACTTAATAGATTATGTGTGACGAGTACTGACACCTTCGTACCCTTTCCCCTTCCTGCTCGAACACACGAACACAATGAAATTTTGTATTAAGTAAGTACATCCAACCCCAGTTCAAGTTTTCATTCACTTGATAAATCTTAATTGAAAGGTACTGTGAACTTTATAATCATTACTTACTAAAACTAATTATTACTAAGCCGAACTATTCATGATTACATTTTACGGGTCACGGTACGTGCATCGTGGCAAAATTTGCTTCCCGCTGGCTGCGACTTCTCCCGGATATTACACCGGCAACATTTCAAATGTTCCGCAAAATACATCGTATTTAGCTCAGTGGAGATGTTGACGGGGCTGCCTTCGAAGAGCAAGGTTGAGTGATGAGTGATGTCTAATCAATCAGCAAACGAAATTGACTGATACTTTTACTTCGCTCAACACATTATACAAGGCGTCTTTAGAATAATTCTGAAATATTTCAGCAGGTAAACATTAGTTTGAAGGAATACTTTGCTCAGGATTTTTATCGTAAGTTTGGATTTAAAATTAAGTCATTTGTTTCACGCCTTGTAGTTTTTTTTTGCAAATTAATTAGGTACTCAAACTTTATTACCTTATATACTTAAAAAAGAAAGTAAAAAGATTAAAATAATCACAAATTAGACGTCCACAACTGTTTGTACATCCTGCAGGAAGTTTGGAACTAAAAAACGAATCGGGGATAATATAGCTGTCTGTCAGTAATATAATTATTTTTTCACTTCTCATACTCTTTAAATGTTACTTCAGTCTCTGCATATCGTGACTCTTTAATCTTTAGGGATCTTCTTTTTAATCTCTAGGATTAAAGTATTTTTTTAATTATTTTGGAAACCTCTAAACAGCCAGTGATTATGTTTGTGATTGTGTAAGTATAGACAAATTTTAGGGCGTGGAAATAACCTCAAAATGACAACTGTGCAAAAATATTAAAAAAATAATGATTTAATTTCGTAAAACACTGTTCATGATTACGAATATGCATCTATTTAATTATATTACGGATGAATTCATTTCATTATACATGGTCCAATTAGTTTTAAAATAAAGCTTCCTCAAGGTTTGTGGCTCTGGAATTGATTGCAGACTACTCGTCCATCGAAAGTTTTATCATACAAACATTAAGTCCATTACAAGTATTGAGCGTACGTTGTAAAAAAAGTAATATTTTACCCAATAATCGTGCAACTTTACAAATTATGGACCACAAATGTCACCATCATCATGCAGTGAAGAAGAATTAACGAATTACATATTGTACGAACGATTCTAATTACACATTTGTAAGAAACTTTGTTATAATTAAATATTGTAATTTTGCATAGAATGTCGTTTTTTTCCTCGCATTCAAAGTGAAAAGTAGAGTGTTTAACGAGAGACTAAACAACCATAGTGAGTCTCATAACTATAGCCACCCTCGCTTGATGAGCTCGGGTGGCTAAACATCTCGTGTCATTATGGCTTGTTTCAGTTCCTTGTTAAACAATCTACTATTTAATTCGTAGGTTCGACAGTTTACCTTTGACATAAAAAGACACGAACAATAAACTAACAAAGTTTATATCTTCATTATACTACTGAAATAGATAGTTTATATTCATTATTATTCTATGCTCACGGTAACAGTCAACTGAACTAACATACCTAATCCACCAGAAATGAATTATCTTGCGCACATAAGGAATACCATAGTTCATAGAGAAAAAAAATAACCAACCAAAATACATGAAGGGACATTCGGACAGCTAGAGAGCACCAATTAATAAGAGCCCATATAAATCTCAAATATCTCACGAGGGGTTCAGATAAAATGGGTTTACAAAAAATGTGTCCCGTCAAACGCTTTATGCGGTTACGCGGCCACGCTTATGAATTCCTATTCATTTTGTTTAAAAGCTCTGAATTATTTTTACAGAATGGCATTCATTTGAGAGTGCTGTCACTGAGAGATTCCTCGTTATGGCAATTTATTGCTCGTATCTGTTTTCTCAGTTCAGAATTGTTCTTTCTTTATCTTTATTTCCCAATAATGGAGATATAAAATGGTCAGATTTTAAGTAAAGTTGTTTCTTAAAACTTGTCGTCAATTATTTCAGACAATTTACAGAAGACGTGTCATATCCTGTGAATTGATATTACCTTCCCAACAACCATGGAAATTTCATTAAAATTTACTTTGGACCGTCTTGTGGTAAAAGGTTCTCGAAAACATCTCCGTACTGCTTTTATGTAATTTATTTGCGTTATTCAATATGCGTCGCGAACAATATAGGTAGAGTACCTACTCTACATTAAAACGATAATAATTACATGAAATCACAAATTTAAAAATCAATTTAAATTTTGATGGTTTTGATCTTTGAACCTATGGGAGGTTCAAAATGCAAATGAAGAGCATTTTTAAAACCATCGATTTACGGAATTGAAAATATACCTACTAAATACTCAAAAGAAATTTCATCGCAGTACCTAATGAAAATAAAAATATGTTTTTGTTTTTACCTCAACGCATGAAGTACCACAACGAGTATAAATTGTATTTGGTATTGTACTTATAATTCTTTTAAGTCCTATATAATATACGATAAATGAACGCAATAAAAACTCGAAATATTCTGCAATCTCTTTTTGAAAATGGTAGGTAATTTTTCAATGGTAAGTAATGAACTCCTATTTACACTTAATTCATAGCTTTTGTTTTGAGTATCGTGCTGAATTAGGAGTACTTAAGTAGAAGGTTTCCAAAAAGATGAAAGATAATCTTAAAACGGCATCTCAGCCATTTTATTTTAATCACTTAGTCACATTTTAATTAAAATATTCATAAATAGCTATAGGTATTAATATTGCTATACAAAGGGATCGCATATTAGCTCCTAGCTTAATGGAGAGCGTTCCTGAACAAACAAAAGAAAGGAAATAAGTATAGCTCGAAAAAAGCTTATCTTCAATAATGCTGGTTTGACGGCCGTCCGATCTTCTGATTGGCGATTGCCCCTGCCAGCTTAACTGCGACCTTTTAAAATTCGTGCCGAGCCTCGTTCACGGTCTTGCTTTATAAAATGAAACTTAAAGAATAGCTCTCTTTATTGATTCAATCCAAAATTTTAGTACCCTGTCCGATGTAAAACTTTCTCGAGAATGATCTTATCAAAACGTTTTAATCCCTATGATTTTCTATTTTATCGTCTTAATGCGTAATTTTTTTGTAACTTTGGGGTCTTCGAAAGGAGTCCTTACTTTTTTCTGAGGTCCAGCAATATTATTGCAATTATTCGTTTATCGTTAGGTGGAGTTGCTCGTTTGCACTGTCATACGAAATAAAAATTGTAATGCTGTAGAATAATAAATAACTTTTGTCGCTGGCCGAGTTTATTAATCTTTGTCTGGAAACAGAAAACTCGGACATGCTGTTAATAATCTGGAACGGGCAAAGCGGGACAATATAATAAAGTTGGACCAATGGAAAAGTACCAGATTGTTAGGTAATTAGGATTAAACTTTTTTTCATCTGAAAAGCAGATTACCTGACCCCATGTTGACTTCCTCGCTATTCATACAAATGACAGGTTCTCAAGTATAATTTTCTTCGGAGCCAATGTTGACGTTCAGAATTCTCCGATATTTCAACTTTATGCCTCACAGCGTAGGTACGCGTTAATTTAATACAATTACAACTTATGATGGAATAAAATACGTACCTACCTACGTTGCTGCCTACGTTGACATACATATATTTATATAATGTTCGTCAAATGAGTTGGAAAAGTACGACGTCGCGTTGTAACTCAATAAACATGAAATTGATAGGCAATAATTCGCCGCTATGGAGACTACCCTTCAAACTTCGTTAATTCATTTCGTTTTTCGTGTTTACTGAAAATGGAATAGCAGATTTTTTGGGGTCTTATTGCAGGAACCTTTCAATACATTTAATATTCTCGTAAATGTTAGATTTTTTTATTGAAAGGAAATTACACCCGTTGATATTTTTTGTTACAGACGTGATTTTTTTTATGATTTTGATTTGCACCAATGTCTTTATCGAAGATAGATTTTTGAATACGAATAATAAAATTTATAGGATAGCCAGTCTGACCCATTTTTAAGCCACGCAATAAAACTATAAGTCAATGAACTCTTTCCCGGGAATAATGTGATAAAAAGACATGGTGGGTGTATAAGAATGTTAAATATGATCAATGATTTGTGAAAGTAGTTCTTTAAAAAAAAATACTATATTAAAGGCTGGCTGAATTCACGAGATGGTTTGCTTCTCAGGATTAGGCTTTTACCTCATATTATTATGCAAGCAGCAGCGCGACCGAAGTGGCGACTCTAAAGTCCCGTTTTTGGATCACCGCCCGCCGCAGTGTCTCGAAAAATTGAATTTTTACTCCGATATGCCAGTAATATTCCTTCTTGATCCCGATTTGGCTCTTGAATATTCCGCAGAGTTCCATCGAGAATCTCATCCACTGACTTTTGTAATTTCATTTGAAGATTGTGAAATGGAATACTTCGTACCTATACGAAATCCGTTGTGTAGATCAAAGGGTTTCGTCGGACCGTTGGTTATTTTTTCCATTGTGGTCATAAATTAGGACTGGGATTCATTCTTGGAGAAAATATACAATTCGATTTCGTTATTAAATAGTGCCTGTTTGAATGTCAACAACAGTAGATATTTAAAGCCATATTTTCTTGAAACAAAACAATTTTGATCCGTTTCCTTCTCAAACAATTCCGCTGAGTGTTTCTTGGTTAATTATTATCAGATTTTAGTTCTTTTACCAGGCAATACGCAACAATAAGCAAGTACTTTTAATAGATTGTACTAAAAACTCCAGAATTAATACAGCACTGTTTTTTACGGGTTCACTTAATTTGATCCCAGCCATCGTTACTCAGAGTAATTGAAATTCCTAAAGTAAACATATTTGTAATATTCAACAAAGAGAGGCGCGATGATGATGGATAAGTAAAATGGAAGCCATTGAATTGGTAGCCCGTGATCTGTGTTATCGATAAGTAAAACGCAATTTATTCATTGATTTTATGAACCATGTAAAACTTAAACGTTTTACCTGTCTAGTATGTAGATAATTTACTAGTCATTGCTCTAATTTGATAGACGAGGGTACAACAATACTTTTGTATAAAGCTATATTCGATATTTATAAACTTTGTTTATGTTCTATTCTATGTTAAAAAGCAAATAATAGCTTACGCATGAGGTTTGAAAACTATTTAAGTGCAAAAATAATTAATTTAGTTACCAAAAACCAGTACATTAACAAACCTTACAGTATAGATAGTACATTTCAATGCTAGTGCGGAAAGTATGTCGTTACTTCACGAGTCCCGAGATATCTTGCCACGAGCCGAAAGCGAGTGGAATACTCGGTGTGGCGTAACAAAACCACGTAGAGAAAAGAAGATGTATGAGAGAGTGGACTGTATATTAATTGAATTAAAGGACTGAAGACAAGAGTTCGAGGAATGGGCTTCCGGTTTATACAGCCTTTATCATTTCAGGTTAATCCCAAAAGGCACTCACCTCGTCTTTCCTTCCCGATAGCGAACCTTGAAAGCCTTCTCCTGCCGCAGCTCTAGTCTTGTCCCAGTTGTTAATAATTACACGTACTTCATGTGCAGATTATATTAGAAAAATAGTTTGTTACATAAAACAATAAATCTTCATGAAATATCCATACATTTCATTAATTTGTATTAGATTTAAGAATAAAACGGCCACTTTCCAGGCGAGTTCAGGGATGACACCGTCATTGCGCGCGCAGACCATAGGCAACCACGTTTTCAGGCTGCATCTCGTTCGAGGCTGACTTAGCGGCGCACTTTTAAAATTAAGAAGAAATAAAAAAGGCTATATATCGAACACCCCCCACCGAAAGCACCATGAAGCTTTCCCACAAAATTAAGAGGAGTTCATTTCAATAAGAAAGAAATAAAATATACAGTTAAAAGAAAAAAGAAGGTTTCTACCTCTGATAACTAAAAAAAATTAACTCAATAGTAGAATAATTAGTTAGCATAATGTAGCAAACTAAGGTTATTTACAGGTCTTTGCAAAAGCTTTCCTTTGGATCGCAGCGTAACCTTTCGAACAACTCCATCCAAGCCAGGATGAACAGCTTCAATTTTGGCAATGTCACCGACCTTTAGATTAGGTGAAGATGTGAACCACTATGATCTTGGTTGCAAAGTATTCAAATAGTCCTGGCTCCATTTTTTTCCAAAACAATTGAGAACAGTTTTGTTAATATTGCCCACGTGACAAATGAGAAATCGGAACGTCCGCGAGATTATATTCTGGTACAGCATTCAGACTCTCACCTATCAGAAAATGCTCTGCCGTCAGAACATTAAACATACTAGAGATGCCACTAGCCGTAGTGCATACAATGAACGTGAATTTATTATAACTTCAATTTTACAAAAAACTGTGAAAGTTCTTCAAATGTGAGAGCTTCAACATTTTGTTGACTTAAGTTAAGTAGATCGAGCTTGACTGATGTTCACTATCTCAATACATCTGTGCAGGTACCTCAAACCACTGTGAACTACAAGCGAAGAACTGCGCGAGAGAAACGCCGCGCGAACTAATGTCTGCTATGTTATTTTCGCTATTAACATGACGCCAGACATGAGGTGGAAGCACCTCTATTATTTGAGTAACACGGTTACACACGAAAGTTTTCAATTTATACGCATCAGCAAGAATCCAAGAAAGAACTATAGACGAGTCAGTTAGCGCCGTAATGCGAGTAACGTTAACACGCGATAGTGATTCTGTAATATATTTCACTAATTTTATAAGCAGCGCTGCTGCCATAAGCTCAAGCCTCTGAATAGTCATAGGCTTCACTGGAGCTACCTTAGACTTCGCTAATGAGCAATCTACATTTAACTTGACGCTCGCGTCGTGAAATAACGTAAATTGACGCAGTATAACCTCGCGAAGATGCGTCACAACAGCCTATCAACTCGCATTCTGATACCTCTGGAAGCAGAACTTGGCGCTCGATTTGTAATTCTGATAACCGAGGTAGCTCAGAAATAAATTCCAACCATTGCTGGCACACATCGTTAGGTAGCTGCTCATCCCAGCCGATGCCCAGCTTCCAGAGATCCTGCATTATGCACTTTGCGACGAAAGTACATGGCGATAGAAAGCCCACGGGGTCATATGTCAAAGCTAATATTTTCAGCACAGGTCTCTTAGTCATTACTGAGTCTTGCTTATTCACGGAAAAGCTAAATGCGTTAACTAACAGCACCCATTTCAAACCCAGAAGCTTTAAAGAGACGTCGTTTTTGTCCTTTTCAAAGGAGATACTAGATTCCCGATGCTCTGCAGGTAAGCGCTCAAGTAGTTCTTTACTACTACTAGACCATTTTTTTACTACAAGTTCTGCAGATTGAAACATATTTACAAGCTCGTCTTGTAGTGTGCATGCCTGTGAGAACGTCTCACAGGACCACAACGCATCGTCTATAGGAATACCTTGCCTTATGACAGCAGCAGCAGCAGAAGCGAAACGTTCACCTTTGTCGCTTGCCAACTGTAGCAAAGTTCTTATATCAAGAAACGGCGAGTTACTTACGTCGTAAGTTATCGGTTTTAACTCGAAAATCTGTATAGGTTCGTCAACGGACGACCTGTATAATATATGCTGATATTTCCTATCACTTTCTCGGAATAAAATCGCGCGGTACATTTTGCAAATATCACTAGCAAAGCAGTATTCGAATAACCGAAAATTAGTTATAATAGACCCTATATCACGGTATAAGCTAGGCCCAGATAACTGAGTGTCATTGAGAGAGACGTTATTATTTGTTTTTGCACTAGCGTCGAAAACTACGCGCAAAGGAGTTGTCGTACTACTCGGTCTGAGTATACTGTGACGCGGAATCAAAAACCTACTAGGCTCAATACCAGTATACAATTCCATATGATCCAGCTTCTCGTATTCTAGCATGAAATCACTATACGCTTGTTGTAACACCGGAGAGCGAGCGAGTTTTCGTTCGGTCGCTAGCAGTCTTCGCTCGGCGGCAGCGCGCGATTCCCCAAGCGGCGGGGCGTCAGGCACGAATGGTAGAGGAACGACGTATCTACCGCTGTCGTCGCGCCTATGCTCGTTCGCGTAAATATCCTCTGCCAACTGCTCTAGCGGACTAAGTATAGGTTTGCACGGCAATTCCTCGACTTCCCAAAAATCACGCAACGTTTTGTCTAAGCTCTTCTCCTCACAGACCGACAAATGGAAATTTTTTGACGTTAATTTATTGTCATAATAGAGTTTTCCACTCACGACGTAACCAAACACTGTCTCGATAACATTCGGTATATTCGACTTAATAGTAACCGGCTTATCTTTAATCAATTCTGACACGACATCATTCCCTAGCAAAATATCTACAGGTGATTTCTCGTAGAACAATGAGTCGGCTAAATCAAAACACCTATACTCTTCCACAACCTCACGCGGGAACGAAATGTTAGGCATTTCCGACGAAACTTTTGCTACTACTACCATGTCCACCGGTAAACTCGGAACGTCCGTTTTACACGGTTTTATATCACACGTAATGATACCATAGTTTTTCACTACTTCGCCGCCTAGCCCGGACACAGTAAACGGACATTTGTTGCGACGAAGGCCCAAACGTTGAGCACAATCTAACGTGATAAACGAGCTTTGAGCACCCGAATCTAGAACTGCACGGCAATTCTGCGGTTGACCCGCGATATCAACGATGTGTATGCGAGTAGTGCCTAACACCACACCATAGTTTGCGTCTTCATTCACGGAATGAAGGGATTCTATCACCGCGACATCAGAATCCGCGTCGACACTCACGGAGTGCGAAGGATTTATTCCGGCTACGCATGCGTTAGAACGAGAGGACTGCGCCGTCAGCACGGCTGGCGACGTGCCTGCGTCAGAACGGAACGACTGCGTCGTCAGCACGGCTGACGACGTGTCTGCGTCAGAACGGAACGACTGCGTCGTCAGCACGGCTGACGACGTGCCTGCGTCAGAACGGAACGGCTGCGACGTCAGCACGGCTGACGGCGCACTCGCGTCGCGATGCAGCAAGTAATGGTGAGGTGAAGAACATACTCCACAAGTCATGTTACTTCGGCATTCGGAAGAATTATGACCAGCTTTTAAGCAATTCGTGCATAACTTCAAGGAGTTGACACGGTCAATCCTATCGTTAACCAACAGTTTACGAAACTGTTCGCATCGATAAATCATGTGATCTAAATTACAATGCACGCATGTTAGCTTACTATATCTATGATTGTCGTTTCGAGATGAAGTCAATCCAACTTTAGGCGGAACCTGAGAAGATCGCGATGGCTTATTATAATAAGTGTTGTTCGGTTGTGTAGGCTTATAACTCGGTTGCGATACATTTCTGTGTGGAACTACATCAGATTTTGTTTTGTTTTGAGCTGACGTAGAAGCAGTCCAGGAGCTCGTACTCGAAAAAGTGTGTTCGAGTACTTTAATTTGTTTGTTTACGAAATCTATTAGTTCTTTGAAAGTCGGCAATTCGTTTTGATCGCGACTTTCTTCGAATAATTTTCGCGTGTGGCTATCGAGCCCACGTAAAGCGATATGACAGAATAGGTAGTCATCTAAATTTCGAATATTCAACGCTTTAATAGCTTTCAACGAATGGTCAAACGTTTCAATAAACGAAGTCAAATTCGCGACACTATCTTTTGTCAGCGGGGTGAATCCCAGCATTCGGTCCAAATATCTCCCAGTCAATGCCCTTTCATCTTGATACTTTTCTAATAAGCTTTGCCACACTACGGCATAATTTTTGGCAGTGATTGGAAGATTTTTCACCATATTAAGTGCCGGACCCCTCACACATGACAACAGATAGTGAAATTTGTCGATGTCGTCAAAGTTACGATTATGCACCAAAGACACAAAAGTATCGTAGAACGTCGTCCAGTTTTCAATTTGACCATCGAATTCGATCAATGTAAGTTTAGGCAATGACGGCCTACCTAAATTGCTATCATCACATTTATGATGTAAATTTACCGACCGCTCCTGGTCTAACTTCTCACAGTTCATAGCAACCCGTTTGCACGCATAAAATAACTCGTCAAAACTATCTAACGCGCTTGTTGAGACTTTAGACTCCGGCAACAGTTGCATCTCTAGTACAACAATATTCATTAAAATTTTCTCGAAATCGCTACGAGCGTCGTCGAGTTCTGAATACTGTATCAAAAATCTCTGCACCGCGTCTATACTATCCATTCTAAGTGTTTTGGATAAATCATAAGCCTTTTGAACTTTGCCGAACAGATATTCTTTTTTCAAAATTAAAGTTTTTAATTGTAATTCACAATCTCCAGATTCTATCGGCGCCATATTTATATCTGTTATCTGTCACGGACAAATATTACAACAGAGAATGACTTGACATTTGAAACTAAAAATGAACTCGCCCGTGTGCAGTTGCACACTTCAAATAAATGATTTTAGATGTTTATTTTTCAGAAATATAATGTGAATACGATTCACAAAAAAAATGCACAATAAATAGATGTAACTTTTTGAAATAAAATCCGGATCGGAGGCCAAAAAATGTGGCGTAACAAAACCACGTAGAGAAAAGAAGATGTATGAAAGAGTGGACTGTATATTAATTGAATTAAAGGACTGAAGACAAGAGTTCGAGGAATGGGCTTCCGGTTTATACAGCCTTTATCATTTCAGGTTAATCCCAAAAGGCACTCACCTCGTCTTTCCTTCCCGATAGCGAACCTTGAAAGCCTTCTCCTGCCGCAGCTCTAGTCTTGTCCCAGTTGTTAATAATTACACGTACTTCATGTGCAGATTATATTAGAAAAATAGTTTGTTACATAAAACAATAAATCTTCATGAAATATCCATACATTTCATTAATTTGTATTAGATTTAAGAATAAAACGGCCACTTTCCAGGCGAGTTCAGGGATGACACCGTCATTGCGCGCGCAGACCATAGGCAACCACGTTTTCAGGCTGCATCTCGTTCGAGGCTGACTTAGCGGCGCACTTTTAAAATTAAGAAGAAATAAAAAAGGCTATATATCGAACACTCGGGACGAGTGAAGCATTACATTTCCGCGCGTGTATCAAACGAGGTTTTTTTAAACAGATGCGATAAAAAAATACATCACAATAAAGTAAGTTTTAACTTTGACAGTGAAAATTTTCGACAAATTAAAGGCGTTTTTGTTAGCTTTCATATCTCATAAGGCAATGGCTTTTGCGGTTCAGCCAACTCAATGGCAGATTTTTTTTTTCAAAATATATAGGATTTTCTTAAGATAGAAATATTTAAATTGTATAAACACAAAAATAAACTACTGGTTGCCTTTAGAACCTTAAAAACCATGCTTGCAGTAGGAAAAACGCCTCCACTTTGACAGGCGTTTCGGCAGCTATTCCGTTCCATTAAGACACCTTAATAAGAACTGTTTTTAGGAATTCAATATTTAACAAATAATGCTGAAGAGGCTAGTAATAAAATATAAAATCTCAATATTTTTGATATTTTTACATTAATTATAATAGGTTTTTAGTTATATTACGTCTTGGTACAAATAATATCATAATAAATCTTCGGTAAGTAGTCGCGAACTTTTCGCACGCAAAACAATCAAAAAAGGGCACTTTTTGAGCAACTGTATTGAAAATTATTATTACACTACTATTATTCTGAAATAAAACAATAGAAACTCAAAAACAAACCTATTATTCTCCAAATAATTCAGTTTGGCAAAGAAAGATCTGATAAGACGTCGATATTTTGTCGCGTGACTTTCTTGGCATGGGCGATGCAATCAATCATTTATAGTCGTCGAACTCGATTCATCAGCTGCTATCTTAAATCTACTGTAGGATAAAATATTTACAAATAATTGTCCCCTCGTTTAACGTCGTCGTAGGTACTTAATTCGATACATTCAATATTCTATGAATCTTACATTATTAATGGTGAATTAACCGGTGAGAGGTAACATTTTTGAGCATTAGGTACCTACGTAAAGTGTTATTTACACAGAAAAATACACTTTACCTACTTTTCTCAAAGTATTGATGTGTACATCTATCTTTTTGTATTGTTCTCGTGACTGATACCACGGGCTTGCTTCGTGCCAAATTTGCGTCCACGTTTCATCGTTTTGATGCATACTTTATTAGATTCAGTTGAAAGGCATATTTTAGAAGGAAATTCTTGTAAATAGTTCTACTGTAGTTCCTTAGTACCTATAGGTAATTATTGTTACGAACATAAAGAGCTGTACATTTTTTATTCTTGAACATCTACATGCTACCCTACTATTTAAGAGTGAAAGAGTCAAAAACATGAAACTTGGCAAAATTTGGTTATAAAAATATTATGGAATATTATTGAGAGAGTACACTCATGTGTGTTGCCTTTACCCCTTGGCTTTGAAATGGCAACATTATGGGTGCTCGTTAAACGCCGCTCCTGCACCTCCAGGGTGCCGTCCTGCGGGATATCCTGTCTGCCCAAGGAGCGTTTTTCTTCTATTGTGTCGGATCGTTCCGACAGACATTAAGCAAAATTTATAGCCCGACCAATTTTAGACAAGATTTAAGTACTGCCCTAATGCCTCGCCTACTAACTTCTGCAGAGTTTAAGTGACTCACACATTTTTATGACTTATACCCAGATGGCGATACGCAAGTAACTTATAAGAACTCAATTTTCTTTTTCAAACTTTCTTTTATAGCTGTGTTGGGGGATATTGGAATTTTCCTCGTCATCTTATTTAAGAAATTTAATTTCGTACTCCATTAATACTTTCCGACGTTCATATTTATATAGTTGTAAAGACGAAAGACTTATACAGGTTATTGCAAAATTTGATTTGGCGTGTAATAAAATAGAACTCTGTCACATTTAAATATTCATAATCTCCTGGGCTGTATCTATTTTTAGATAATCTAATTCGTGCAGATATTTGGAGGGAGTTTCTACTTTAATAACATCGTACAACTAAGCACGTTAATGAATTAGCTATGGCATTAAGGTGCGTTGTCGTGCTTCATAAACCACGCCTTTAAAGATTTATGAATTTTATATGTTAAGCTTATGAATTTTCGTTTTCTTTTGTTGTTTTATTTTTTCTTTGCCTGTGTAGTTGCAGGCTACCTACGTCGAAGTTCCTTAAACGTCCCCATAGTGAGCCTGTGGGGACGGAAGTGAAATGCCCTCGGTACCGCTCTACTTTCAGAGCAGGACATGAGTGCGTGAGTGCCAACATTGGGGGC
Source organism: Pandemis corylana (assembly GCA_949127965.1). Classification (NCBI taxonomy): domain Eukaryota; kingdom Metazoa; phylum Arthropoda; class Insecta; order Lepidoptera; family Tortricidae; genus Pandemis; species Pandemis corylana. Next base: position 6,659,388 of record OX421869.1, on the reverse strand, counting down.
GGCAGACGTAAGCTTACCTTCGGAATCCAAAACCTTATCGGTTACTTACTTGACATGAAATGTATATTTCATAATTTTTATTATTATTTTTTCTTTTTTCTTTGACATTGGAGATATCTCCAATTAATTTATTTGACGGAGGAGGCGTTTTACACCTCCACTGAACTTTAATTATTTTTATTAGGTTTTTTTCTTCTTTCCTTTCATAATATTTTGATTTACCATTACATATTTTAGACATCTCTACTATACACTAATATAATTTAAGGTACCTACTTAACTTGGTGACCTTATACATCCCTTTTATAAATGTATTATAAGTTAAGTAGAATTTAAATACTGTAGTAAATGTATTTTGTTGTGAAAAAATATTTTTCTACCTAGTTTCTTGCGACACATTTTTCTTGGCAATGATGGCCTTTCCGAATGCGCTGGTAGTTTAAAAAAAAAACATCTAAAAGAGTCCTCGACGGCCTATTTGCAAAGTTAAGTTTTGAATCTTTGAATCTTATATTTATCATTGTGAAATAAGTTATTTCAAGGAGTTGTATTTCAAAATTTACTCTCAAGCAAATGTACCTACCTAGCTCTATATGTACCGTAATATAATTTTATTACTTTGTGTAGATTCCATTACTTTGAGTGAGTGTCAAGGAAAGGATGCTTTGTAGACGTAATTATAAAATTTAAGCTAGAACAAACGGTTAAGTTGTAATGAGATCCTACAAGAACTGTTCTTGAAAATTTTCTTAGGTTTCTTCGTTTTGCAGACACTTAATTATTTCACTTTAAGCTAACGACACCTCAGACAAATTTAAAATAGAGATGGAGTCCTGCGAACGCAAAAGTGAAGCTAGTAAATTTACGCTTTACCGTATGCAATTAAACTAGCAAACTGATTGAATACACACACGCAAAGCATTTTGTTGGCCACGAATTTTTTTTTTTTTTATATGAATAGGAAGGCAAACGAGCAAGTGGGTCACCTGATGGTAAGTGATCACCACTGCCCATAGACACCCGCAACCCCGGAGGGATTGCAGATGCGTTGCCAACCTAGAGGACTAAGATGAAATGCCTCTTGTGCCCGTAATTTCCCCGGCTGTCTTACTCTCCGCACCGGAACACAGCAGTGCAAGCACTGCTACTTAGCGGCAGGATTAGCGAGTAAGATGGTGGTAGCGATCCGGACGGACCTTGCACAAGGCTCTACCACCCGCAAATTCTGTCTTTACTTTTTATTTGGTCTGAGACCAGCTTTACTTTTTTTATTGTACAAGTGCCTAGTATGAAAGGAGGATCTGTATAAACACGTCTTTGTGTGCGTAACATAAACGCGTGATTAGCGCAGTCGGTAACGTCACTCCGCACACACAAACTTCTTCTAAGCAAAAGCTTTTCTCTTATTGTATGCTGTAGAGAAGCATCTTTGCAAGTTAGCAACTTGTAAGTACTTACCTATTTTAAGACCCCTTGTTATTCAGTATTTTCGGCTCGTTTGCAATAAATTAAACAAGCACTTACAGACGCCTAAGCCTTCCTTAAAGAAAAGCCGTAAGAAATATTTTAATTCGAAAACAAAGTGGTGTAATTATTGAGTGCCTAACAGCTTTGTAATTGTTTGGGGCATATTATTAATACAGTAGGGATATTCGGGGTGAAACTAAATTTACAATTCCTATTAGAAAACGGTCCGAGCGGGTGCTGGCGACATTTGGGAGCCGGTTATTGGCAATTCATGCCGAAGTAGGGATGAGAGGCAACGGCGAAATGTCGATATTATAATGTGAAACAATAATAGTTATCATGCCGATGTAATGCCAATGTATGGAGTTAGACGCGCGGAAGGCAGATACTGTTCACATATCTACATACTCGCACAACACAATGTCTGTCCATAAGCTGCTGGGCACAAGCCTCCTCTAGGGCTAAGAGGGCTTGTACTGTAGCTCCAGCGTGCATTTTTTAAGAAATATCGTATTTAAAGTTTTTACTATCAAATACACAATGTTCAAAAATAATAAAACAAAAAGGCAAAAATGCAGAATGCAAACTTTTTTTCTTGAATCCATTTATAGATATACCGATAGTATTACGCCTTTTAATACCTAGGAAATAAAAAATAAACCGCGTAAAATTTAAAAAAGGAGTCGCATGCCTGCCGAATGCATCCAGAAAGATGGGCACACTCAGCCACATGGTTGGTACGTACCACCCGACGGTTATAGTCGACAAGGCTAGTAACTTTTACTTGATAGATATCATGTCTGTCTCTGTTAATCATGACCTGTATACATATCAGACATGGAATTAGCGATTATGTTCGTCTTTTTTATATTTAATAGTTACATTTTTGAGATAATTATATGATATAATTTAGTCATTTTATCGATATTAATATCGATTCCAAAATTAGCACCGCCATGCCGAAGTCGGCGCAGGAGGAAAAACTCACGCGGACGGCTATTTGCCGAATCTGATAACTTGAATACGCCTTTTGCCGTCTCGATATATATCACGCCGGCCTTTTTCTTAAGAATGACCGCATTTTACGAAGGCATTCAAATCCAATAAACAATATTTTATTGAGCTTTCCTTTTCGCGTTCTTTAAGAAGAGCGTATTATTTATTCTTTTAAAATAAGCTTATTACGCTTTACTCTTACGGAGGAACTGTTTATCCTGTAAGAATTTTGAGAGATAAAACAGTGTTATTATGTATCCAAATAATACCACAAATATCACCCAATTATAAAATCATTTAGCATTGCAGATATAAAGCCAAATCAGGGTTGATTATTATAATTTAAGGTAAACTTTGTAAATGATTTGCATGGTCACGCTACCTGGGAAAAGTTGCTAATGTCTTTATTTCTATTTCACTCGTTTTTCCGGTAGGTGGACTTTGGTGATTACGTTGGTATAATTTGTAACAACAATACCTATCAACAGGTACATATAATGTTTGTTACGTCAGTGATCAGCCATTCACAAACCAGACCAAAAATACTTTTCTTTATTTGAAAAGATATATTTTTAGATTGATCCCATAGAAATTTCATTAAAAACGGCACTATAGCTTATTAATTTTGTTGTAGACATAGATGAAGCCGATTTTGTGGTCCTCATTGTGACCGTAAAAATAATAATATTCAGTGGCACAAAATTTGGTCTTGTCACCGTACAAAATTACCTGTAATCTATACATACGAGAGCCACATTTTTTGCAGCTGAGTATTATTTATTCATTTAACTTTGATTGCGCCAGGATCAGATGGTTGAATATTTAGATGCATTTTGGTAATACACTGGCGATTAAAAACAACGAGCCCTTAGCCACACAATGTTATGCAAAAATTGACCCATTATTTCTACTCCCCATTCACGAGTAATACTGATAAAATGTTATACCTATGCGACGATTTTGAAGAATTTGTGGAAGTTGCTGTGACTGTCATAATTGAGTCAGTGAGCTATTAGAATGCCATACGGGTTTGTCTTGTTGTCTCACTCACTCTTATGGGTATGATACTTGAGTCGGCCGATGGTACCCGAAACCCGAATGGTATTCTATTTAAGAGCTCACAGACTGTACATTTATATTTTGAAGTGACGCAGGTGATTTAATTCTCGTAGTCTTATTCTTACGTATAACTTAATTGTAAGTAGCTAGAAAGTCTAGATTCTGTTTAAAAGTTTGTACGCGCACCCCCGCCGCCTTACGCGACGTAATCCGACAAAGTTAGTGATAAGTGCGACACTAAAGTACAAAGTGGAAGAACCTATTACGGCAAGTGCGAAATGTTCGCAGAGAAGTCACTATTGCGCTGGTGGCGGGGAATCTGTTACAATGCCGTGACGCTTTAACCTACTCGTAGATATACGGAACGAACGTAGCGGAATATATCCGCAACGATACTCCTTGTTTGGTACAGACTTAATAGGAATATAATAATTTTGTCTAAATTCATTTGCAATAATGATTATTAAGTTTATATAAACTTAAAAAAATGACATTCATTTCGATTAGGTACTATACCAGTCAAAAAAATGCTTTAAACTTATATTTGTATTTTCAGCATTTTGTTCCCTATGGAGTGTGTTGTGGTTGCGGAGTAGAAAGGTTGGTAGGTGGGTACGTAACTGTTCAATAATAGGCCAAATCTCCAAATCATTGTCGAGGTACTGTTCAAATAAATAAAAAGAGAATAATAATATTGAGTTATAAAGAGTTCTACATACAATATTGCGCTACAAACCATAATAACAATAAATAAAGGACCCAGAAAGATATTATTTCCATTACAAAGTTTAAATTGACATCAGACGAAGTCGCTGATTTCAAACGATTCCCAGTTGGTTTATTATAAAATAGAGTTATTCTTGAAGAACTCGAAGTCAAGTTTTATTGAATGATTACTTGAAAGAACTATGAATTCTCTGCGAAACCACGTCACCATAAATTAACTTAGAAGGTGTCAACTACTTATACAGGACAAAGACTGTGCAAACATTTTACGCTAACACGAAATGGAACTCTACGTAGATATTTAATATCCGACCTGGGTTCGTAAATAATTTAATGAATATGTAATTTTACTATTCCTAGAAGGCTAGGTACGACTGGCTGAATAATGGTTAAAGCATTAAAATGAATACTTTCTGTTTCTGTGTACAGTGAATATTGTTAGAATAAATTAAATAACACGGACCAACAACTACCTGTGTATATTTAAAATACAGAATTAGGTAACTTGGGAGAGGTATTTAATTTAAATAATTAATTCAGTTTTGACTTATGATTACATAAAATGTTTATTAAAGCGTTACTTTGTGGAGGTACTTATTAAAGAAAAAAGAATATTAATAGAAAAAAGAATAGAGTTTCTTAACTTAGACAGTATCCAGTTTTGTATGCATTAAGTGCGAAAAATGAATACTTATCTTAGGGAACCGGCAGTGCCGTATCTAATTAGCTACTCTGCTACCAACATTGAGACATATGATTGACAAATTATGTAAGTATTTACTTTACCGTACAATCGTTGCATGAAATGGGTTCTTAAAGCCAAGTACCGCGATCAGACTCAGATTTATGAAAAGGCTTAGTTTTTATAGGCATTATATTTTGTTATTCGTGAAATTTTGTCTTTACTTTTTTTAGTCTGAGCGCAGTGCTTGATATATGTGCCTCAAATCAAACCAATCTGCATAAGAGGGCAAACACCCCAGCGATATCCTGTAACCTTTGCGGTCGCTCACTGTATTTCAATCTTGACATAGAAATGTGATTTTGGGGGGGGGGTGCCTAGTATCTACGACAAACTGCCAGAGACATGGGCATAAAATGGTGAATAATTAATGACAGAGCACTTATCCTGTAGAGCACCTATCGTACAAAAAGTAAATATACTTTAGTGTCAACTTTACCTGGGTGTTGTTAAACAGCACAGAATAGAAGACAGAGTTAGGAAAGGTCTAGTTAGTAGTCGCGCTGTGCTTTTCCAAGTACCTATCATAACTTGTCCCATTCATTCGCATACATTACACGGAATCAGGTGTCGTGCTATTTGGCGTTTTGCTTGGTCAACGGTGAAACACGAAAGACACCTGACTCCGTGTAATGTCTCAGAGCAAACGGGTTTATTTATGATTGTTAACGCAGCGAATACTTAATAGGAGAGTTTTGTTTCGAAAATCACATCCCTGTTCATGTTGCGAATTTGTATTGCCGATTTCTGCCGTGAAGTCTTTACAAAGACTACATTTTGTTATAAGATACTCTGCGGCAGTGAATTTACCTGTTGCTTGCCATTTCACCTTAACAAAGAATTGTGTTCATTCCACGTTATAAATACGTTAAAATTTTAGTACCTTATTGCTTGAATTTAAGATCGTCAGAAGTTTTTTTTGTTGAGCAACTAAATGAAAACTCATTAATACAACGTTGAAAGAGCGTTTCTTTGAATTCTTAATACGCACAAGCTCTTAAAAAAAGGTCAACAGCCCTTTACCCACAAAAATTCGACGAAGAATATTTTTTTTGAGTCTGAAATGTAGTTAAATACAAAGGTAATAATGAATTTAACAAAATCTTAACTATTATTTATGAAAACCAAGAGTAAATATTTCTCTTGTGAAGTCGAGAAAAAATCATGTAGTTTTAAAAAAAAAATGCACAGACTAACGAAACTCCTTTTTAACTGACTTCAAAAAGTTTTCATGTTTGCTATCTCAGTACTCTGTCATTCCTTTGAGCTGTTAAAAACGGTTTCAATGTTCAGTTAGTGTGATTTTAGAAGTCAAATATAGAAGGCTAAAGCATTCCAACCGCTGTCTGTTCAAAACTATTGCTTACGACCACGTGTACCGACAATAGTCGCATTAATGCGCGACCTCCCCTCAATCCCACTCCTTGTTAGGGTTAACATACGTCACGAAATATAAGGATTTTGAAGCTTCTGTCTTCTGTGAATTCCAACCTACCTATTGAAAGTGCCAGTTTTTTCAATGACGAACGTAATCTTGCCGAAGTCTGTCTATCTAGCCCATGTCCTTAAAAAACCTACCTAGCTGCCTGTTTGTGTGCTTGTGCTAAAACCCACGCAGCACATAAAACACAATGATGTTTAAAATCTCCATTCTCTTAATCACGACTACGACAAATTGTCTGCCCCTTTCCATGGAAATCGAGCTTATTGTCAGGATTGTCGTAATTTTCCATGTGGTAACCCTACATCCAATCCAATTATTTCGAGTATTTCCGAGGGACTATTGACGAATATCCCCCGATGGTTTGCACTGAAGCTCACATGAGTCTAAGAGGTTACCCATTTATATCGGAATTCCTTTCGGTGACGACACACTATTGTATAAACTGATTGATTTCATTAATAGTCTGTAAATATGGGAATATGTTGGCAAAGTATACCTATTTAATTAAAAAAAAAGCAAATACGGTAGCAAATAAATATGCCCTTTTCGGGATGGCGAATAATTTTATTAACAAATAGGTACAATAAACACAAAAACTATTTTCGACAGCGTTTATTGTTTCTCATTAAGCATACACAAATCACGTCTATATCCCTTACGGGGTAGACAGAGCCTGAGGTAACAAAACCTAAAGGCCACGTTTAGCATGATTGTAGTCGTATAGGTGGAATAAGGAATCAAAATAGTCTCATTAAAAGTTACGAATAAACTTTTAGTACACTCTATTTATTCTCACATAAATATATCTGCTATACTGACAATTTAAATAAGACTTAAGATAAACAAGAAAATACCCATCATAATTAATGTAATGTTCCTGGAAAAATACATTACCGTGACATCAGATAGAAAATTCCAGCTCAACTTAACACAATATTAAACTCGTTATGTGCCCTAAAGCAACGTGGAATCCTTTTTACTTTTAAAATAAACCGTGGAATATCGATCCTGTTAAAAAAAGGTCCGGGCATCTACCTCATCTTGATACTAAAAATAATTTTATTTCGTAAAACAATGTCATTTTTACGACTATTCCTTTTGAACTCTTTACATTTTGCCAAAGCTATTAATTTGTTGGCTCGAATGTTAACTCGGAAAAGTATGTAAAATTCTTATTTAAAAACATTGAAATATGTCATCAAGTGTGGCTCATTTCATTGTGATCATTGTGACATCACTATCACTACATAGTATAAAACAAAGTCGCTTTCTCTGTCCCCATGTCCATAAGTCCCTATGTCCTTATGTCCTTATGTATGCTTATATCTTCAAAACTACAGAACGGATTTTGATGCGGTTTTTTTTAAATAGATAGAGTGATTCAAGAGGAAGGTTTTTATGTATAATTCTACGCAGACGAAGTCGCGGGCAGAAGCTAGTTTAATAATAATGAGGAACAAATGCGTTTCCATTGATGCCTGAAAAATGGCATACAAATAAAGAACAGTCGTTTCGTTCTGGTACTTTCGGTTGAGTTTTGTCAACATCGTGCGTCTTTTGTTCCCCTGTCAAAAGCCTAATCTTGGAGAGCGTTCGTCGGTCGTCCCATTTAATGGAAGACTCATTTTCTGATCACTATTTATTAATATAAGGATTTTAACATTATTCGGATGCACTCGCGGTCCAGAAACATTTTGAATAATTAGCCATGGACAATGTCCAGTAAACGAGCGTTATATTTCTAGCTTTATTATTTTAATTAATAATTGTTCCGACCCGATCCCAAATTTACCCACGCGTAAAGTTTCAACAACATAATTTGTTTGAGAATGGTAATTTATAATTCATATTACTTGCCAAAATGTTATTTTGAAAACCATCCCGGCGATCACAAGTCATAACAATTATTTTGAGGAGCGTAGGAGTCAACAGGACCAATTTAAAACGTACAAGGAAAGTTAATGACATACAACCAGGTTATGTCTATTTTTTGACTAACAAAATTTAGGCAGAAACATGTGGTATTTTTCTCTCTTGTAATTTGTGTAAAGAAAGTAAGTAGCTTTAAGAAAGTAAGTAGCTTTTTTGTTAAGTACCCTTTTTTTTTAAAGCCGTTTAATAAAAAATTAAAGATGTATGCTATTTTGATAAAATAAACAACACTTTAATATAATCTTGTCTCTTTAATATAGCACAGGATATAGACGGATATGTTAAACGACAAGATAATACACATGGAAAATATTTTTTTTGGCACAAGTCATAAAAAACATTCAAATGCGTTCATGTAATTGTTCAAATATGCTGTGAAAATAATTTTATTGTTACGCACAAATAAAAGTTTTTGCCATTTTCTCTTAGTAACTAAACCGTTATTGTACTCATTCGAGACTATAGTTGTCCCGAAAACTTACTGTGTGGTTTCAAATATTCATAACGCGGACTTTAATGAAAAGTGTGCGTGAATGATGACGCCGCGTCAACCTGTCGTGAATCTAAGACGCGTATTATCATAGACTTCCCGGAGGAAATTAAACTAACGATTCGCCACGGCCGTGAACGGGAGTTTTGGGAAATGATTCTCAGACATTTCCCATGAGCGCAGCAGTAAAAAATAACGATGCAACGTAATCGCTTCTACAAATCATTACACGGATTAATTAATTTGTAATGAGCCTCGTGGGCCTTGACGGAAAATGCAGGTGAGACTTCTGAATTGAATAAACATGGATGTTAGAGCAATGACGATAAAAATAGTTTAATTTTAATATTATTCCGGAATCTTCGCAAATTTTCTACTTATTAATGTGCATAGTGCATGTTAGGCGCTCTATCGTTTCCTCTTCCATAAGCTTTTATTTTAACCTGCAGTATTTTTTGTGCGTATCTTGCTTGTTGGGGTCAAATCTTGCTATTCAAATTTCACCTACTTTCAGTTCTGCAGTCGTGACAGTTCTAATACACTATTTAATCTGGTGGTCCGGCTAAGCTAAGACAGTCCCCTCGGGAACGATTGTTCTGAGAATTGACAATGCAAATACAGGCAAAAATGTACAGTCATCTTTTACCTATTAAAAATGAGATTTTTGCCATAAATATATTTAAAAAATATTTTTAAAAATAAATTAGATTGAAGTTAACTTATAACGACACTTTTTGTACAATTTTAAAAGACATTAAAGCTATCTTTCTTGTCTGGTTAGTTCTTTACTGCTCTGCCAACAATTTCCACTTCATTTGAGGAATTTCCGTTTTAGACTAAACTTTTTAAAATAAACCAGAGACTTTATTCACAAAGAACATTGATGGGATACTTCAAGACTGCATATTTCACAGTTGTTTGGATAAGTTCATAGTCAATGAACCTGTAGACGTGTTAAGTTACTGGCGTCTAGAACTGGAATACTTTACTGGTTTTGTTGCAGCAAGTAGAAACAACTATGGTGTGAGAGTTGTCATTCTGATATATATGGAGAGTTTATAATAAACGTTTTGATATTTATAAAGAAAAGTTTTGTCTGAGTGACGTGCCAAATTCTTAGAGCTGAAAACTGAAATTTAGTATAGAGGTTCCCTAAGTGAGGTTACAAAGAATAAGAACATAATTATTTTTCAGAGTTCCGGCGGGATAGGAAGTTTCGCCACTGGGCCGAACGTCAGTTGGTTAATGCCACACTTTTAGTTGATAAGCAGTAATTTATTTGCGTAAATATGATACAAGTACGTAAGTGATATTTGCAGTAAATTTTAAGAGCTACGTTTAATCATAAAGACATGTAAATATTTGCACGCATAAATTGCTCTAAATTTAGAAAACATATTTAAATTCATCCGAATTGAATAATAAGACTTTGATACTAAAAAAATATGAAACGGCTCTTTAAATTCTATGATGCTTTTGGTACCTATACCTACACGCGAGAGCTATGTCGCGCACACTCGTGCTAGCCGCGCTTTGTAGAATCAATACATAGTATAAAATAAAGTCGCTTTTTCTGTCCCCGTGTCCCTATGTATGCTTATATCTTCAAAACCACACAACAGATTTGGATGCGGTTTTTTTTAATAGATAGAGTGATTCAAGAGAAAGGTTTATATGTATAATACATGCATAATATACCGTGCGAAGCCGGGGCGGGTCGCTAGTGAAGTATAAAGTGACAATCCTAGCGGCGACTTCTTGGTACCCGCAGCGGGCATTGCCGTGGGACAAATTCAGTACGTGGTAAGATTAGTTTAATGGCCGAATTTCATCCGGCTACCCCCAACTCGAGACCCCATTTACTTGATTATTATTGTATTATCATGGTCCGTGTTACAAGCGGTTATTGTTAGCAAATGTTTGCATAGGACGAGTCAGTAATCAGAATCGCGTTCTCGCCTGGCCGTGCCCTGTTGACTTTCAGAAATGACTCAAATGCTAGTTTCAGTCAACTGTAATTAAATTATAAGCTATAAATAACCAAACATATAGAATAGGTATAGTAATAGATCGGTAAAAACATGCTAAACGTGGCCTTTAGCTCTTGCTATATAGGCTCTGTCTACCCCGTAAGGGATAAAGACGTGATTTATGTATGTGTGTAAGTATATATCGATAATGTGAGAGACAAAGTGATATAATAGATATCCATGTAGATAGACGCGACCAGTTTATCTTACACGGCTGTGGTTCTGAGTAGCTCCGCTGTCACTCGTAAATGATAGGAGTAAGTTAATTTTCACGCCGATACGTCGTCAAATTTTCTGGTGCCATTTCAAATATTTCAGAGCCTATCTAATCTAACGGTATTAGTGTAAACAAAGTAACTTTTCACAATCGATTTCTCAAGTGACTAACTAATGCAGTGCCAATTGTTTGAGATAAAAATCAAATTGCTTTGCATCTAGTACTTTATCACCGGGCATTGTTTTTGTTCATTTGTGCCTTTTGATAGATCATTGAACTCTGGCCTTTAAGGGGTGACATTTTCGTCTTTGTAGGACGTATAACAAAGTTAAAATCACTTTGTTGAAGTGTTTTAAGTGTTTAATTTTCATTTAGCCGACTGATCTTGTATGAACTTGAGTATGATATGTATGTACGAACTTGTATATTTTATTGAGTGTCGTCATTGCAACATTCGTCATCCTGTACGGCGCCGACACCAATAATTTGTCACTTCTAATTAATTTCATGTTATCGCGCAATCGTAGAGGGTTCTACGGCGTAGCGTGGATCGTAGCAGCGTGGCTACGGCCGTAACTGTTTACTATTCTGAATTCCTAATTCTAACTAACAAAAGGAAGTATTTTTTTTGTTTTTTTACGTTAAAACGTAGTGCATAGAGATTATTGATGACAAGTGTCACTCATGACTTTATATTGATATTTCAGTGTTATTTTAAAAAATCTGCCTCTATAATTTCAAGTAGACTTTTTCTCTCAGTTCAATCATAATTAAATAAAATAAAATAATTCAAAGTTACTTTAAAATAATACTTCCATACTGGTCTGGGAGCAAAGAAATAACGTAGAATGTACTAGTTGATTCTCTGCCCGCGCAGATGGTAAAAGCACATCGAGGGATTTGGGTGAAAATCTTAGGAACCCTATAGGCTATAACCCATGACTATTATGATTCCCCTTTCTACTTGTATGCCCACAATTATGCTAAACATGGCCTTTCGGTCGTGTTACCATAGGCTCTGTCTACCCCGTAAGGGATATAGACATGATGTGTGTATGTGTATGTTAATACGTGCTTTATAAATAATATTCTTGAACTATTTGTCTTGTCTTTATTTTTTTCCTTAGTTTGTTTTGTTTGGGTTACAATGATTAAGTAAATTTCAATAAAACTTTGGCGTTGTAAAATTATTTATGTCATTTTAAAACTTGAACTTACAAAAAAATATCAGCAGATAATAATAAAGGAAAAGTAACCATACTAAACTATAACTAGAATTAGTAAAATAATAGCGATACAGCGAAGAAAGGAGCTCTTTAATAATTTATAAGCTACATTTTCTAACTCACACCTTTTTTTCAAGCCTCATAAAGCCTGTATTTGGAGATAAACAAAAGACAGCCTTTAAGTAAGGGCTCAAGCGACAGGGGACGACAGGCGTCGCTGACATCGGACGCGGCAGCCAAATTGGAAAACGTTTAATATATTTCATCTACATATAATAAAATGACACTTAACATTGGCAGAAAAATATTAAAAGGTTGTATTGATACATGAAATTATTTGTTTAAAAATGTATTGCATCGGGTTTTTTTAATATTTTACACATATAGACAAATTTGCGGGTTAGAGTAACTTCAGGCTGCTTATTCCCAGAAAAAAAAGTTCCTCCGAAATAGTGATCAGAAAAGAAATCTGCAAGGGTACAATAAAAGTTATACTCTTAGTCTTGATATCTCCATCAACTATCGCGAGTGCATGTAAGAAGTTCGCGGAGATATGGGACTATGAAAGGTTGAATATACTTGAGCATTTAAATTGAAATTCATTCAAAAAACAGTTCCATTTCAACCCCAAACGTATAAAGGATTTTCAATCCAACTAGCATTAAAGCGGATGGGCCGGACGGGCCCATTCCAACACTTTTGCTTTTTATTGGAGCGCTGGCTGATATTGCGAAATGGTTTTTAGTCGTTAGTTTTTTAGTGACATTCGTCAGCCATTACTATCTGTGTACGTTGGTTTTCAACTTTTAGTAGCGGTTACCCTAAATTAGCAAGTATTACGAATAAAAAAGAGTAAGGGGAGAATGAATACACCAAATAACCTTTCCCGCTCTAGTGTTACCCTCACCTGCTGCCGGATGGCGACCGTGACCAATCAGCTGTCCTGGTGCTCCGTGCAAAATAACGGATGATACTCTGGCGTCCGAGAAAATACAGTATACCCATACACCCAGGGTGGCAACCGACTCGAAGAAGTTTCAGCTACCTTGGACCCTAAATAACCCCACAAATTTGGCACAGATGACAAAGAGAAACCACTGTGTCAAATGAAATAAACACACCGAGACAACCTTCTAACCACCACCTTACACACGTAAACGAAACTTAAACTAAACTTCGGTGCATACAGCATGCAGCTGCAGTCAACTGTCTTATGACATCGTTAGTTACTGACAAGCGTGCTCAAATTCCTCTGATTCAGTCCAAACTTATAGTGAATTTGATAACACTATGACAACTAAGCTGGAATTACACCCGCGCTCAAACTATTCGATCCCGATACCAAAGTTCTTGGAATGAGTTTTCAGGAACTTAGAAATTATCTTTCGTTCCCCAGCGAGGGAAAATATTGCGAAAGAACTGTTGGTCTGTAGGTACTGAAATTGTGATACACAGTTTGTAATAGTATCTAAACTAATCACTTTTTGAGAAGTTTTCGCTTCTTGTGAGATTTGGCAATTTCTAGTTTTGATGAGAAACTTATATTAACTTTGTTTGATGCTGTGCGAAAGGCCAAAACTTACTATAGACTGACCTGTAACAATACAGACTCTGCAAAATTGTCAATTATAAAGTTTTCTTGCATAATTATCAATTAAAAATTGTATTTTTTTCTTTAAAACCTTGTCAGAATTCAGCGCTGCGCTCGATCATAAACTATTACTTGACCTTTTTGCTGTAGGTAAACAGAGTCAAGTGTCTCGATTTTAGCCGTGCGTTAGTACAACTTAACTAACAGATTAGGTATAAAATTTTTAGAGCTATCTTTAATTTACTACTCTAAAATATAACCCCTATATAATATAAATACTCTATAATACTTATTTTAATGTAGTAGGTATAACAGCATAATTTTACTTGGCCATTGAATAAAACCTTAGATAAATATTAAACAATGTTCTGGCGAGCTGCCAACCCCTCTGTTGACCGCTTGATGGACCACTACGAAACCCTTCATTTGTTCTTTTCTAATAGCTCAATCGTAACTATGTAGGAATATGATATGATCAACACTGTTCATTGTAATAAATGAGTTAACTGGAAGCTGGCAAAAAATATATTCAGAGTTTAGTCTTGGTCCTGGTCTTTCATTTGTGCCTTTTCAAATAAATCACAATGAGGCTAGTCAAAGTTACAGGATACCAAAGAGCTAGCAGTTATTTCTGCCGAAGAATTAAGCAAAGCTGTTGGCAAAGCGCCGCGCTGCCGTGACCAAGGAGGTAGGCAAGCCAAGTTGTACATACATGCATACATAAATCACGTCTTTATCCCTACGGGGTAGGCAGGGCCAAAGGTAACAAGACCTAAAGCTGTAGCTGACCGAAATCCTCCTGACGCCACGTGGTTTGCACATGCTGCCGCGGCGCATAGGAACGCGCATTGTTAGTGTAAGAAATTCGCCTGCGTCAAGAGCCACGTAAAATACGCTAGTGAGATCATCCTTAGCATCGCATCAAATTGCCTATATCGAGAGATAAAGCGGCGCAACGTGCGTGAAGGAAGGTAAGCCCACTTCCTATATTCACCTCGGCATGCCGCACCAGCTGGATGAAACGATTCCAGCATCTTTGGAACCATGTCTAATAGGACTTCAATTTTATTGTTTGTTAACCGACTTTGAGGAGGAGGAGGAGGTTCTCAATTCGTATGATTTTTTTTAAATGTTTGTTACCTCATAACTTTCGACTGGGCGAAGCGATTCTAATGATTCTTTTTTTATTTGAAAGCTGGTGCTTCCCGTGTGGTTCTATTTCAATTTGGTCCAGTTCTGATAATGGCACCCATGAGAAAACCATATACGTCTAAACTTAGCATTAAGTATGTGTGCGACAAATCGGCCGTTTCATTTAAACGGCGCTGTGTCATATGGAAAAAAATGTTAGTGTACTTAAGATTCACTAAAAATCAAAAAATAAACAAAAAATTTAACAAAAAAAGAACCGATTTCACAAAGAAAGAAATATAAACAAAAAACACTAGAACGGGAGCGAAGCCTCTGTCAAAAGCTAGTATAAAATAATGTACGAGATCTGAAAATAGAACGAAATTTTATCTGCTTTGTCTCGACTCATTTATCTAAAAGTAAATCGCTATTACGAGCCACAAGTACCATTTTACATGAGCCTTTGTTTTTCGGGGTCGAACGTAAAATAATTTTATGCCTACTCGGGGCGCAAAATACCGTTTTTAGGGTTCCGTAGTCACAATCAACGTTTTTCATGTTACAAATTTTCTCAAGTGCCCTAACGGCGTAGTTCTCACAAAATGTGAGGATTGGGGTGCTGCGATATTTTATTTTTTAATGTTGAGATAAATCATGGAGCGATAGTGAGGTAAGATTTTTTGTTACACAATCTGACATGTTGTCAAACTATATTTTACTCGACTTTGCCGAAATTTTCCTTCTTCTAGACAAAAGCCATATAATTATTTAAAAAAAAACAAGTCTGATACAAGTATTTCTTGGTGTGAGAAACATTTAGCTTAATTAACAGAGTAGAAATAATAACCCCCAACCCAGCAGTTCCGACAACGACATCCCAAAGATATACGCTCAGTGCCAATTCATTTGCATTAGAATTCTAACCGCGCACTCCCCCAAAACATAGCTGCCCTAAATGGCTCAAATTAATAACCCTAAAATATTTACACGTGCTTAATTGCGCAAAGTTATAAATTCCTTATTAAACGGGCACGTAACTTTTCTATTTACTTTATATGAGTTTTAATTAAAATACCTTTAAACACTTTCTGAAACTTGATACGAGTTACCGCGGATAACGCAAGTTACTGGAACTCATGCGTTCAAACAAACGAAGACATTAATCTTAATAATATGTGCGAGTGGGTGAGTGGGTATTACCAGATACGTGGTTCGTGTCATGAATAATGACTACTATTTTGTTATTAATTGAGTATATCATCCTTATAAACAAGGCGTCTTCCAATTAGTCTAGACTAAATATTTCTGCTGGTGACTGTTTTTATTAACTGTGTTGAACCCACATGACTTTTAATTTGCGACCACGGCCCTATGTTCAGAAGAACGATGCGGATGCACTCGTTATCCTATCCCACATATCACGAAGCATCATTAAAGTCTGCAAGTTTTATTGAAAAATCAAAATCTGTTTGCACTTCCTACGATTTTATTGTTCAATCAATTACAACGGTCCAATCGGCACTTTTTTTTCTGGCGGCAGTACCATTACATTTTTGCCACCCTATTTGAGTCACAACCAAAAGTACTAGACATAGCAAAGAACGTTGTTACCTTCTCTGTCCCTCCTCGTATAATAAAATGTGTATTCAACATTGTAGATTAACAACGTGCTAGAGACTACGAAGTTCCATTGCCCCTTATCTTCGCCGTAATGTAACGGCCGAAGGAAATTATCACTCCCGTAGAAACACTTTTGTTTGTAGACCATTAACCTTGATCAGAGCAAAAGCAGATGTCGCGAAACTGGAAAACTCTTTCCTTCTAATGGTATTACTGTGTAAGCATTCTTAAAAAATGTTCACTTTTTCCTTACACAAACTGCCGAACCATAAAGGAATAACGTCCCTAACTGACCCGTGATACTCGTAGCTGGGCATGGAATTTATATGATATGAAAACCGGGTCAGAGGTTACATTTGTAGGATTTTAACTATTGTTACCCGAGAAAATTATTTTACGACATTTAAATCGACAAATCTGTTGGTGGATTTTAAACATTACATAAAATTAGTTACCTCTCATGTACTCTCCTTAGTAGTACACTTAGTAAACTGATCAGCAGAAGGATGGCAGATATAAGTTACTAGCCTAGAAGACTTCCTTGGAATATCCATCGTGGAAACATTCTTCAACTATCTTACTTTCCATATCAGGAAACTTACAGATGGCTGAGGTTAACTGGTTGACACTGCCTATAATACTTTCACTGAACATATATTTTTAATTCTTTAATGTTCGTAACCTCACTTCCTTCAACATTCACCAAAATGTAGATACGAGTAATGTAAAGTATACAATCAGCAAAGAGTATCTAGTCAGGACCAAAAGCGTTCCTCAAAGCGGTCGCTGTGACAAACCGTAATCATGACAGGCGTCCCCATGTTCGCCTGTCAGGTAGGAATTTCGGCTTGATTTCTACAGGTTTGTATTCGTGACTTACGTTTTCCCAAAGGTTTTATTTTTTACACGCGCCTGTTGTTTATTTTGGATAGGGTGTTCCCCGTTTCCCTTGCATGCTTAATTTTGACGTACGTACAGAGTGTTTAAGAACCAAAGGCTATTTCGTCAACCGCAGTGAGGCATTATGCTAAAACACAATGGCTTTCGTGATGACCTGCGTTATGACGGGGTTAAGGCGCTTAGTTGGTTTTTACTCACATGTTAGTATTAATTATTTGAAACCATGCTGTTTTATTAGACTAATCTAATTATAGGTTCTCTAACGTCTTGGTTTTGATAAGCAAGAAAAAGTACCGGTAGGTACCCCCAGTGGTTCAATTGTTATTTAGCTTGGACAAGCGCACAGGCCACCATTTTATTTATTACCACAGCAAGGTACAGTTACGGGTTTTAATTCTTAGATCCCTTTGGGAATTCGCAATTTGATCGTTTTAGTCACCTACTGTGCAGTGGTCTCGTAAATGCTCGAGAGTGCTATTTCACTGAAAATTTAATCTCAAATGGTCGGTCTAACAATTAAATTTGGAACTGTGCAACTTGCACCACCGTTTCATTGGTTTCTGTTCAAGTGTGTATGGTGTGGAAGTATTGACATTAGGTGGCGAGCGTACTCGGATGCCATTCGATTTGGTGTTGGCGAACAAGTCAAACATCTCCGTGCGATACGCCCGACCCCGTGCCAAATTACCTGGTACTTTACTTTGACAAAGTTTCCACCTTTGCGGGACTTAGCTGCCGTGTGACTTCGTAATTTGAGCCGACTGAAAGGACGGAGTTTACCGCGTTTTCTTTGGCATCGTATATGCAAAATCAATTTGTTTACCGAATATTTGCCTACATTCGTTTTTCGTTTACCTCGTGGGATTAACTTCTGTAACGTCAGCGTATTGCAATTTAATGTGGCAAAAATACCAACGGTATATTTTTTAATTTCTAATATAGTTAACAAAACAGTAAACTTGCTGTTTCGCAACCGTCAAAAGAGTCAACAGCAACGTCGAGCCAATCAATATATAACATTTTTGGTCCAATTTTTGAACAATTAAGTAATTTTTCTTGGTATGATGCGATAGTACTGAATTAATAGGTGTCCAAAACAAAGTTTTTTGTAAAAAGCTAAAACAGTGATAAGTAAAAAGTTATTTATCATCTTTTCCTACTAGGATACGGAGCTAAAACGGTTAAGACCGCTATCGTATATTTTTTCTCTTAAACATCATTCAAGGCAGAGTTAATAAGAATTTTCTGTATATTTACATAAAAAAAATTAAATAGTCCGTGTTGAAAATAGTTAATTTACCGCTGCGGGCGGAACAAAGGCGGATTACATGCTGAGAGATTGTAATTAATGAGCTCTTTGAGCCCACCCGGTTAATTTAGCTAAATCAGCGTTCCCATTCGGGATTTTACTAAAAAGCACAAAATTACTTGCACGCAAATAATGCGCAGGGCTACGTTCTCGGAAACTTAACGTTTTATAATACAGAAAACGTGCCCTTTGTTGGAAAATTTGCTTTATAAATTGTTATTAAATATTACTGATTGCAAAACGACAAATATTTGCTTCTTAGCGACAGATACTATGTCCTAGTAGATGGTAAACTTGACCATGAAAGCAAAGGTTCCGGTATGGAATCGCGATAGGAGCAGCTACGTGCTTGTATGAGGAACATAAATGCATGCGGCTCATGGATGTTTATCTGCATACAAATATGTTCAAATCTATTAAGTATATTTATCCGTTGCCTCGTACCCGTATTAGGTACAAGATTGACTTAGTTTCGAACTAGGTCAATGGTTCCAATTGTCCCATTATATTTATTTATTTACTTCATCAAAATACTTATAAAGCTATATACCTAACCGAATAAGTTTTTACAGTTTCTCTATTATATTTAAGTACCGGTAAAAAAAAAACAAAAATAAAGATGTTGTTTTCTTGGGGCCAGTTATGGTATTCACGAAGTTAATGCAGCTAGCACCGAACTGTTAACTACAACCTGTCATTAAACTTTAGCAAATGCATTAATTACCACAAACGATGCTTTTCTTATTAGCTACATTGTTATTGATGATGTTAATGTTCTTTTCCATTTTATTATTGTGGGCGTGCTGCATAATCCACATTAACATAAAACGTTTTTGATTGACCCAGTTTTTTGCAGGGAAATAAGCGTTACAAAAAATATGAGTACGCTTCTAATTAATCTTTCCTATAGGCTTGTCTAATGCATTCATGAATCGATCATTGAGCTCCAGCATCAAAAATATATTAGGCAGAGCAGGCAATGCGTCAGCAAAAAAATGCGGAAAATACTTATTACGGTCTAAAAAATCGATCAAATTATTTAGTACTAGCAGTTGCCCGCGACTTCGACCGCGCAGAATTAAAATTTACTTCCAGACAACTTGAATTTTGCCGACTTTTCTGACATAAAATCCGGACACACATAAACTTTCCACTTAAATCACTCTATCTATTGGTGAAAACCACATGAGAATCCGTTCAGTACCTAGTTTTTGCTTTTATAACGAATAAATAGACAAACCGACGTGGTGAATGACTTTGTTCATAATGTGTAGTGATTAATGATCCATTTGCAGGGATTTTTGCATAGATTTCCTACACATACAAAAAAGTAAAAACGCATATAATCTACGGATGTGCTGGAGAGCATATGTTTCTGTAAGTACATAAAAAGGGTTCAGGATTAGGTATGTACGTACAATATGTTATTATAGGCACTTACCTGCTGTGGGTGGTGTAGCGGTATAGCACGCATCGCGGATTGATGAGGAGCCGGGTTCGATTCCCGGACATAGCTTTACTAGCTTTACTTTTAGGATTATTCTGCGTGTTCTAATATTCAATGTCGTATAGAAATTTAATAGGTACTTGTTGCATCTGTACTTTTAAAACGGAAAGGCTAACTCTTCAAACATGTATAAGTAATTATTTGTACGTAAATCTTTGTAATCATTATACATTTCTGTTGACTCAAACTTAATAATGTCTTGCCAAACTACCATGATATAACTACTTTTACTATCTACATCAACTAGTTACGAACTTCGTAAATTACAAACTATCCTGAGCTATTCGTGTAACTTACATGAGTTTAGCGTTGAGGACCGATCAGAAGTGTAGTCAATTTTACAACTATATCTGTTATCTATGACTACTACACATACATACATAGGTACATAGTTAAAGGAATTGTCCTCGAGATCTAACAAAACTGTAAATTCTTTTGGCAAAATATTCAAATGTGATACAATTTGTTTACCTTTATAATTTTTCTTTTTTGTTTTCAATAAGTTTCGTAGTTTTTGTTGACGGTGCTTGATTATTTCACTGTCGTTGAAATATACAAATGTACCAAATTTAATTTTACGTTTTTCAGTCCAATTTATGCTGATTCGAGAACCATTTTTTTTATATTAAAACCTACAAACGGGCATGGAGTGCACCTGATGGTAAGTGATCATCACCGCCCATGGACAACTACAGCACCAATGGGACTGCTAGCGCGTTGCCGGCCTTCCAAGAAATGGTACACTCGCCTCATAAAGGTACCCATGTACTGTAAGTAGCCACAGCTTAGCTGCAAGCGCACAGAGTAAGCGGAATAAACAGTTAATTATTTACAAAATGCCACCTGCGCTCTCTTAAATGTACCCTACTTTCTTTTGTTTTCATCGTTAACACGAAATGCCCTTACCCAATTCCCTCTACCCAACCTAAAATTCAAATGGAAGCCCGAATGTGCTACCGCATTCAGTCAAGGCCCAAAATATGTACCATCCGGGCAAAGTTGCATAAATATGGATAGGTACTCGTAAATGTTGGCGTACGTTGTCCAGCCTTTTCAAATATACGTCAGAAAGAGAGTTCAGCAATTTTGTCTCAAGGGGTGCATCATGTGGGACAGTTGGCGCTACACCACATCCTAGATGAATCGCATAAGAGTATTAAACCCGCTTGTTCCAGAATACTTATGACATTATGTGTTTCATGTGGCGTTGAATGTAAATTGTAACATTCACCTTGTTCTAACCTCAAAATTTTCAGTGTCCTCCATGCCCGAATCTGAAAGTCCTTCCAGTCTTATATAATTTGTACGTGTATCAACCTTATCGCATTTAATCTAAATAATATGTATTTGTGACCGTTTGACTCATCTTCGCCGTTTCATAAACCACTGAAGTAAAGTATGTAACTGTTTCTTAATCGAACGGCTTGATTTCCGACTTCCTTGCTCTCGAACTTGAGCTTGATTTAGTGTTTGGTTTCTGAGAAATTACGTACTGTCGTCCCGGATGACCTAAAGTATTTGTTTTTTTAGGATGGAACTACGAGCACTAGAAGCCAATTTATATGGATATTTACAAAGAGGTCATTCCACGAAGAAAACCTCGTAGTTGACTCACAATTTATGGATTTAAAAATCCTATCGTTATTTCAGACGAATAAAAAGTAGAGCCGGAGTTTTGTGAACGAAAAAGAGAGGCTAGTTTAAAATAAGCCTCGCCTCGTGCGTGTGTGTGTAGCTCAATTAGTCTGGGGTATGCTTGTACACGACGAGGCGTAGTTTAAACCGGCCTCGTTTAACAGTTCGTAAGACTCCGTCTTTAAAAAAAAAGCCGTGGTAGCCTAGCAATTTGACTTCTCAAAGCGTGGGTTCAAATCACGGGCTCGCACCTATGAGTTTCTCGGAATCTATATGCGAAATTACAATTTCAAATTTGCCATGAGCTTTTCGGTGAAGGAAAACATCGTGAGAAAACCTTGCACACATCTGCGAAGCAATTCAATGGTCAGAGCGAAGCCCGCGTGGGAGTTATAGCCCAAGCCCTCCAATTCTACTGTAAGAGGCCTATGCCAAGGGGCACGCCCAATTACGCGATTTAAAAAAAAGTGAGAGTAAAA
This sequence comes from Pandemis corylana, assembly GCA_949127965.1. Taxonomy (NCBI): domain Eukaryota; kingdom Metazoa; phylum Arthropoda; class Insecta; order Lepidoptera; family Tortricidae; genus Pandemis; species Pandemis corylana. The sequence goes on along the minus strand of OX421869.1, from coordinate 6,636,887 downwards.
AAAAATGTTGCAAGTTCCGAATAAAAGGGCTATAATTATTATTATAAGACTCCGTCTTTAATTCTTCTTTGGTCTGAGTTAGTTGATAGACTATTTACTAACCCCCTTATTCATAAACGCTCTAGAGGCTTCAGCTAACTTGGCAATCGTTTGTCCTTATCTGTGAAAGGTAAATGTCAAAGTGATAGATAAGGACAAACGATTGCTAAGTTAGCAGAAGCCTACAGAGCATTTATGAATAAGGAGGCAAGTTTTTGCGAAACTTAACCTGCGTGTTCTATTCCGCTATCAACACCAATGAAATCCAGTGATTCTACATGATTAATGGTACTCCCTAGCTTCAGAAGAACATGAGCGGTACAAGGAAAAATACTGCATTAACTACTCGGTTACATGGCATCATTTGTTTCTGTCAAGATTCGTGTTAATTCTTCCCCGTCCGATTTATAGCTGGCAACAAAAGATATAAATGGTTTGAATCGTTCAAATAACAACAAACTGTGAGATAAAGCTAATCTACTTTTTATTAAAAACCTGCCGGTCGTTGTGTGTGTACAGTCGAGGGAATAAATATCGATACAGCCATCATTTCAAATGTATGTGTCACCGACCTTATATTGTTTGTGGCATAAAGGTGTATCGATGTTGTTGATGTTGGTAACGTAGGTACAAATATATATTCATGCCCTTGACTGTACTTAGGTACTTTTTAAGATCCCGTACCCAAAATGGAAACACGGAAACCTTACAGTTTTTTCCTGTCAGACATTATACTCTGAAACTGTAAGGACTATATGAATGAAATTAGGTCACGAAGTAAGGTGTTATTTTGTTGCTATGTTTCTTACTTAGAGTACCTAGAGAGAATGTTCTTCGCTATGCTAAACAATGACTTTAGGTTGAGGGATTGATTGGATATCAATGAAAATACCTATAATCCCAACTCTAATTATCTGTGTCATCGCGGGACGGCCAATCAAAGTGCAGCGATTGCCGTGACTCCATCAGCGCTGAATTAAAATTTGTAGCGGAGCTCCTTAAACCACTTTAATCGGATCTTGTCGCCAAATCCTTTTATAACGGCTGATTACGCGTCAACATAACTATCTGCTTGGCAAATTTTAGCGCAATCCGTTCAGTGGTTTGAGCTGGGCGTTGATCGCTCAGTCAGTCACAGTTGCCTTTTACGGATGAAACGGGGTGGTCAAAGAACAAGTGTGTCACTTTATGATACGTAAAAAGAAGATGGATTGAGCATACGTTGATGTATTAAGAACTGTTTTACAAAGGGTTAAAAATTGGTAGGCATAAAGCTCTAGCGATCGCTTAAATCAGCTTTCAAACAGCGAAATCTGGCCGTAACTCCCACGAAAACCGACAGCCAAGTCGTTGTGAAGGCCTTGGCACGTTCTATTTAATTCTACAGATTTATTGCAGCGCGTTTCGTGGTCTTGCCACTGGTATCACAAATAAAACAATCCAGAAGCCGAATATGCCCTGAAGAATTTTCTTATTTGCTCAGAACGAGAAATCACGTCGCCTCCAGACTATGAACCCGTTTTACTGTGAAATATGCAACTTTTCAAGTTCTTTAGATACGTCTTGAGAGCTAGAGTGACTCCAACTGCCATACAACAGTATTTTCTGTAAGGATTTTTTTGAAATATTACACCGTAACAACAGTATTAAGCGACAATTTTATAATCTACTTACAACCTTTTTATCAGTCGGTGGCTGATTGTGGCTCGAGCCATTTGCTAAGCTAGAGACCCACAAAAAAAACGTTTAACTGTCACTAGGACGCTTAAAAATATTGATTCGACTAGGAAAGGGTTATTGTTTATTTAAAAGAATATATAAGAAATTATTTCCTTGCTGCTGCCTACTCGTTGACGTGGACAGAATAAACCGCACACTTGTCATTTAAACTGACATTGGCCCAAGCCTTACGGCCGCCACTAAGGGAGAATAGAATACTTACTTTATTGTTTAATTAATTTATATTCTTACTAGCAGTTGCCCGCAACTTCGTCTGCGTAGAATTCGTTTATCGCTATCCCGCGGGAATCACGCAATTTTCCGGGATAAAAAGTAGCCTATGTGTTATTCCAGACCATAATCTATCTATGTTCCAAATTTCATCCAGATCGGCCCAGTACTTTTTGAGCCTATTCATTACAAACATACAAACATACAAAAATAGGTACAAATCTTTCCTCTTTATAATATTGGTATAGATAAGCTGATTAATTAAATAAGTGAGGTGAAGTAAACGATAAGCAGTGCAGGTGTATACGAGTATGGACATGGAATGGTTCCTGTGTAATAGCGTAAGTTCATATTTTTGAATATTTTTTATCAATAATTTAATTACTAAGCGAGATATAAGTCTTATTGTTGAAAGATTATTAACAAATATTTGTTAATACATGGTTCGGTAGTTCAACTAATTTTTACGAGTATCTCACTGTCAGAAAGTTATGACAGTACCCTTTAACACTATAATGGGCTCGTAAAGCAAAAAGCAATCATTTTAAGAATAACATCGCAAAATTGTGAGCCTGCGCACTTTTCTTGATCGTTTGGCTCAAATACTTTTGTATGAAACAACTACCTCCTAGCGTATAACCTTAAAACGGGAACCCTTTTACCGACATGCCAACGTCCTTTCCTCCTCCGGGCTTTCTCCAAATCCATTGTGTCCACGCGAGCGGGGGATTCATTTATTTAAGCTATCAAGTATAAACGATAATACAGAAAAACGAGTTTTAGAGGCCAGCGAAAAAATGCTCCCCGAAGATATATTATTATAACTGAACGTGGGCTCGATTTAGATAAAATTGGCCTGAGGTAGCAATAAATCGTGAGGGAGATCTCAGGTTCATACAGACTTAAACTTCTAACAATAAAATTACCTCGGAAACAAATATAATCGGTATTATTCTTCCATGCTGGTCTGGGAGTAAAGAAAAAACATAGAATTTACCAGTTGCTTCTCTTCCCGCGCAGATGGTAAAATCCCATCGAGGGAATGGGCGAAAGTCTTAGGAATCATGTTATAGGCGATGCGGCTACCAACCCATCACTATTTTGATTTCCCTTTTCAGCTATACGCCCTTAATCATGCTAAACGTGGCCTTAAGGTTTTGTTACCTTAGGCTCTGTCTACCCTGTAAGGGCTAAAGAGATGATATTTCTATGTATATAATATATGTTATTTGTAGCTATATCATTTTTTTAATGATATTTTTCTTGTTACTGTATTATCTATTTTAGGCAGTTATTGACGTAAATAGACGTAGTTATGTCTAAATATTCGGGTAAGAAAACTCTGAAGAGGTGACCGTGTATCAAAGTACGACGCGTGGGCAGGTCCCGTACAAAATGAACTCAGAGTCTAATAAAGGTCAAGAAGTAGTAGGGTGAATAGAAATCTTATTTTTAGATCCTATGTTAGTGGCCTTGATTTTTTAATTTTTAATTTTACCACAACGGACGCCAAGAGAGGCATACAAATTAATACAAAAAAAGAAAGTAATTAATTGTATTTTTTCCAATTTTCTCAATCTGTCAATGCATCATAATCTAGGCAATCTTTACCTAAACGTAAATTGCTTTGGCATGGAGACCTTATTCTGTGACAAATAGTGTTCCATGATTAAAATGCAACTGCACAAACGGCAAACTACAACATTCCTTGCGCTGCACTTATAGACTAATAAAACTGTGCTGTAAATTCAAAAGAGAAATAGTTTTGTAAAGATTTTAAATCTCATCAACAGCAACTTTTGCAGCGAGGTATTTCGAACGGGAACAAAATCAATTGCAATGCCAATCAATAATAAGAGCAGTTAATGAAATGAAATTGGTTCTTACATAAGGTGTCTTAGACTTGTTCTGAAAAATTTCAGCAGTTGGGCTTAGTTTTATTGAAAAGGTACTTACTCCTCTTAAAGATTTTTTGTCGTAATTTTTTTTACCAAAATGAAGTCACCCCTTTAACGCCGACCATCGAAATAATTAATTTTAATAGTTGTATTTATTATTTCCGACTTCTTTTCACTCGTACTAGACTTACATTTAACGAAAAATACAACCTTTAAATCTTTTGAGAAGGTAATGGACCAATAATGGGCTCTTAATCTAAGCACGGATTACCTGTAATGGCTGAATCCTGCATGCTCTGTCGCATTTTCACGTTACGTTAGAGAGCTTAACACAAAATGATACTGTGTAGACTCTTTTCCCTTTGTCCAACTTGGTCTGACTTAATAAAAATACTATACATAATAGTTCCTATTCCTATAAATCAGTGTCCGTAAATCGCAGAGCACTGCTGCGGATGGCTGTGAGCTTTTAATTTGGAAAAATAACGACGTACCCACTCGGATTCGCGCCCGGTCCGTAACGTATGGTTTCTTTATTGTAGTCCATGATTAATCTGTCGTTTGGCAAACAGCTAAATAATGGGAAAAAAGCGGGTTTTTACTCTGATTTTGAGTACATTTTTTACAAATGTAGGTGCGCGAGACACAGGTAGGTACAAGCTGAGTCGTCCTATTTTGATAGTGTGAAAGAAACTACGGAATAAATCTTTTTTATACGCGTTATATTTTGTTCTTACTTATACTGTTTTTGACTTTAGGACTTAAAGGAAACTTTTTCCTTACCCTTACTTACTTAAAGAGTCCCACTACTGGCTTCCCTTTTTCATTTTTCCGATTGAAAATTTAAAAGTTAACATTTTAATGTTTTATTAGGTAATTCAATTAAAACATTATTGAATAATATTAGCCACAATGAGCATTGCAGCGAACTCGTACCAAATAATTTCCTGTAGCTGTCTATTCGATAAAATTTATTTCATAAATTTAACTTGCCATTTAAACTTGTGTTCTAAATGAGAATTTTAAATGAATCTAACTTTTCGATACCGTCCATCAACGAAAGTCCTTACAAAGCCTTAAAATTAAGTCAAAGTTTGGGACCACGATCGGTAAACAATCATTAAACATTAATGTACAAATTAACAGTTTACTATATTTTTAAGGCAGCTTTTAAACAAATACGAAACAAAGGCCTCGGCCTATTCCACCGCTATCTTGTAAATTCCTTAACATATCTAACAGGTACCAGAAAATTAAAACAGAGTGGTGTTACAGTCCATAAACGGCTAGTAAATACAGTAAAGTACTTTCTCTGAATTGTGTTTCCATTTTAGCCAAGCTTTGTCAAACTGCCGCGTGGAACGTGGACGTAGCGTTCATTTGTCTTAATGACGTACTGTTCATTGCAAAAAAATACTAATCAGCACACTGTCACTTTCTCATATAAAATAGCATATCGTAGGCAGCTCCGCTATTTGAGAAGTGTCACCAGTCGGACCTCCAGGTACAAATACATCCCGCCACAATTTCATTTAATCAAAATACAGATAAAAAGCTCTCTTGTTGTCGCCTTTTTTCACGGTCACCGTGGTCTCTGGAGTATAAATGCCATCCGTTGCGTCAATAAACTGGAAAATGAACCTGTAGGATTAAACAATTAATGCCTGAAAATATTCTCGGACAATTTCGAGGGAGCTGGCGAATGAAAATTGTGAATGATTGTGAGATATTCGCGGTGAAAATCAGCTTTAACCCCAGAGAAATCACTGCAGTGCTTTCACTATTCCAATAGTAAGTGAATTAGATATGCAACTTGTAACCTTTTAGTCAAAGAAACCAATATAGGAAAGTCACGAATATTGTAACTAGAGTAACCATTGGTTTTAGTAGTAGTATAAAACAGTACCGTGACTGTCTGACTGACAGACGATGCACTGCTTAAACTAATGAACCGAGGTTTTAAACTTAGCTGACATGTACCTACTCTGAATATCACAGGAGATTTTCGAAATTGTCACGGGACCGAGCCTAGGTTTAATTCTCCCGTGGCTACAAAACCGCGGGCATATATTAGTGTCATATACGAGCACTGGTCACAGACATCATAAATTCTGTTTACTCTGAATGAAATAAATACATTTTAATATGCTAAAATGCGTTATATTTTATGCTCACAGTAAAAAACTCATTCACCGACCACCTTTCCGGGCTACAGGTGATATTCATAATAACGTTTTCACATTTTAACATCTCTAAAAAGCCTTTGCTGTTGGGCGAACGTACATACTCGTCAACTTTTAGTTAATACTAGCTTTTGCCCGCGGCTTCGCACGCGTGAATCATGAGCATTTCAAAGAACCTAGCAATTAAGCAAGCGAGCAACCAAACCTGCAAGCTTTCAAGCATACATGCAAGTATGCAAGCAGGCATGCAAGCCTTCAAGCATGTAAGTATGCAAGCAGGCATGCAAGCAGGCATGCAAGCAGGCATGCAAGCAGGCATGCAAGCAGGCATGCAAGCAGGCATGCAAGCAGGCATGCAAGCAGGCAAGCAAGCATGCAAGCAAGCGTGCAAGCAAGCATGCATGCAAGTAAGCACCCATGCAAGCAAGCATGCAAGCATGCATGCAAGCAGGCATGCAAGCAGGCAAGCAAGCATGCAAGCAAGTGTGCAAGCAAGCATGCATGCAAGTAAGCACCCATGCAAGCAAGCGTGCAAGCAAGCATGCATGCAAGTAAGCACCCATGCAAGCAAGCATGCAAGCATGCATGAAAGCAAGTATGCAATCAAGCATGCAAAGCAAGGACTCAAGCAAGCATGCAAGCCAGCCCCCGCATTGCCCCGATGCCTTAATTTTTCTGAACCTGTAAATATTGCAGGATTTTTATAAAACAAACCTAACCTAACCTATAGGGCTGTCCTAAAATACATCCTAAATAGCTTTTGCCCGCGACATCGTACGCGCTAAGATGTAAAATGAAAAAATAAGTTTTTTCCCGTTCCCGTGGAAATTTTGGGGAGTGCTTTCGGAGTACACTTAAAGCCTTTAAAGAAACACACGTTATAAATGTTAAGTCTCTTTCTTCCGCTGTTTCGTCTGGAAACGTAAAATCCGGTTTTTTCCCGTCCCTGTGGGCGTTTCGGAAAATCGTTTCTTAGTGTTCCCCTACACTCCCGAATAAACCTACGTGACAAATTTCAACTTTCCCCCGCTTTTCGTTTTTCCCGTTTCCGTAAGAATTTCGCCAAATAAAGCATTTCCCGAATATCTTACGGGAACGAAGAAGAAGAATTTTGGCAAATTATCTCATAATGCTCCCCCACACTACCCAAGGAACCCACTTGCCAAATTTCAGCTTTCTACGACCAGTAAAACGTAAAATCCTGTTTTTTTCCCGTTCCCGTGGGAATTTTGGAAAGTACTCTCTTAATGCTCCTCTACACTCCCGAAGCAACCTACATGCCGAATTTCAGCTTTCTGGAACCAGAAAACGAAAAGTCCCGTTTTTCCCGTTCCCGTGGGAATTTCGGGAAATCCTTTTGTAGCGCTCCCCTACACTCCCCAAGGGAAATTGAAGGCCAAATTTCAATTTTATACGACCAGTAAAACGAAAAATCGATCCCGTAGACCTGAATACATAAATCCCGTTTTTATCCCGTGGGAATTTCTAAAAAGCATTAGAACTTTATTTTACTACTAGCTTTTGCCCGCGGCTTCGCACGCGTGAACCATGAGCATTTCAAAGAAGCTAGCAATTAAGCAAGCGAGCAACCAAACCTGCAAGCTTTCAAGCATACATGCAAGTATGCAAGCAGGCATGCAAGCAGGCATGCAAGCAGGCATGCAAGCAGGCATGCAAGCAGGCATGCAAGCAGGCAAGCAAGCATGCAAGCAAGCGTGCAAGCAAGCATGCATGCAAGCAAGCATGCAAGCAAGCATGCAAGCATGCATGCAAGCAGGCATGCAAGCAGGCAAGCAAGCATGCAAAGCAAGCGTGCAAGCAAGCATGCATGCAAGTAAGCACCCATGCAAGTAATCATGCAAGCATGCATGCAAGCAAGCGTGCAAGCAAGCATGCATGCAAGTAAGCACCCATGCAAGCAAGCATGCAAGCATGCAAGCATGCATGAAAGCAAGTATGCAATCAAGCATGCAAAGCAAGGACTCAAGCAAGCATGCAAGCAAGCCCCCGCATTGTCCCGCTGCCTTAATTTTTCTGAAACTGTAAATATTGCAGGATTTTTATAAAAAAAACCTAACCTAACCTATAGGGCTGTCCTAAAATACATCCTAAATAGCTTTTGCCCGCGACTTCGTACGCGCTAAGATGTAAAATGAAAAAATAAGTTTTTTCCCGTTCCCGTGGAAATTTAGGGGAGTGCTTTCGGAGTACACTTAAGCCTTTAAAGAAACACACGTTATAAATGTTGTCTCTTTCTTCCGCTGTTTCGTCTGGAAACGTAAAATTCGGTTTTTTCCCGTCCCTGTGGGCGTTTCGAAAAATCCTTTCTTAGTGTTCCCCTACACTCCCAAATAAACCTACGTGACAAATTTCAACTTTCCCCCGCTTTTCGTTTTTCCCGTTTCCGTAAGAATTTTGCCAAATAAAGCATTTCCCGAAATTCTTACGGGAACGAAGAAGAATTTTGGGAAATTATCTCATAATGCTCCCCTACACTCCCTAAGGAACCCACTTGCCAAATTTCAGCTTTCTACGACCAGTAAAACGTCAAATCCTGTTTTTTCCCCGTTCCCGTGGGAAATTTGGAAAGTACTCTCTTAATGCTTCTCTACACTCCCGAAGCAACCTACATGCCGAATTTCAGCTTTCTGCAACCAGAAAACGAAAAATCCCGTTTTTCCCGTTCCCGTGGGAATTTCCGGAAATCCTTTTGTAGCGCTCCCCTACACTCCCCAAAGGAAATTGAAGGCCAAATTTCAATTTCATACGACCAGTAAAACGAAAAATCGATCCCGTAGAACTGAATACATAAATCCTGTTTTTATCCCGTGGGAATTTCCAAAAAGCATTAAAACATTATTTTACTATTATAATCACCTACTTCTATGCCAAATTTGAAGAGTCTTGTATATATAAATCCTATTTTTTTCCTTATCCCGTAGGAATTTCCAAAAATCCTGAAATTAGTTTCTTAGTTTTGTAATCACCTACTTTTGTATCAAATTTGAAGAGTCTACTTATTATAGTTACTGAGATAGCGTCACTCGGAATCGAATATATAATTCCCGTTTTTTCCTTATCCCGTGGGAATTTCCAAAAATCCTTTCTTAGCGGATGCCTACGTCATAAGATCTACCTGCATGCCAAATTTCAGTCCAATCCGTCCAGTGGTTTGGGCTGTGCGTTGATAGATCACTATGTCAGTCAGTCAGTCACCTTTGAATTATATATATATAGATTTCATGTTACTATGATTCAAACATTTAGTCGGGAAGATATTACTACATATTATAAAACAAAGTCCTCCGCCGCGTCTATCTGTCTAATAACTAATAACAGCTAAACAAATTTTCGTGCGGTTTTCACTAATATAATAGGGTGATTCACCAAGACGGTTCAGTTTATAACGATACCTAATTGTAGGAAGTGTCGGGAAAAGTCAAGCTGCCTGGGGGATACAAAATTTTAATTCTGCGCGGAGAAAGTCGCGGGCAACATTTGGCAATCAGATTAATCAGATAAACTTCAAATTTTACGTGAAACAAACCAATTTCAGTGATAAAAAGAAGTTTCGTGCGAATATACTGGCTCGTTTTGCGAAGGAGCTGCCACCACGATGTCGGATCTTGGACCACGCAAAATAACATTTTATTAGTCTTAGTTAAAACCCGGCTATTGTCCTTCACATTTTTTTAGTCCTAAGTAAATTAAAAAGACAACGCCATGGCCCCTAGGGCGTGAAATTTACGAGCGTGAGAGGAGTAACGATTTCTTTTTTCAATTAACTTTAAAGATAACCCGAATTCTAAATTTGAAGTCTCTTCATAACAATGGGGCTGATTACTGCCTTTTGATTCCGTCATTAACTGTGACATTGATGTTCTGTTCTGACGGACTCGTCTCAACTCCTCAGAGGGGCTTATTTGCAAATCCCTAGATTTTATGTTTCTTGTTTTACTTAATGAAGTATTTCTGATTCGAAACGAAACGCTGTAATATATTTTTTCTTACTTATAACAGAATTAATACAATCCGGCTTCAAATAATGAACTGAACCTACTTTCATAAAAGGAAGAACTTTGAGACATATATTATTGATCGAAGAAGGAATCATCGAAATGGAGGACATTCTAATTGAGCACATCCTTATTAACCGACTACCGCAAAGCCAAACGAGGGTTACGATTTTGACAGGATATATATTTTTAAGTTGGTTAAAAAGCTCTTTGAAAAAAACAAGTCATTTTACAACTTAAGTTACTGTTTTTTTTAGTCAGAGTCTCTAGTGTAAGTTGGAAAAATTCGCAGCGCCACTAGCGGAGAGAAACGGCAACAAATCGTTCTCATAGTATTTGACATTTTAACGCAATCGCGTTCGAGACGTATTTGTGACCGAAAACTTACACTATAAGCATACTGTTAAATATAACCACTGATTCGTATTTCCACACAGTTACCGCTTAAAACTGAAGCTAACTGGCGAGTGACTGCAATAAGCTGCCGCCAGTCGATTGCGGCTTGTGTACGTCGATCGTTTCTCAGAATTTGAGGCAGCCTTCGCGGCGCCAACGGCCTATTTCCAACCGTTCACGGTTTCAAATAATATCACTGCAACCGTTTGCGGCTACTGGAGGCTACTGAAAGACCCTTGATTTATTTATTTCTCTCTTGCTCTCTTTCTATCGTTGTTATCGCATAAAAAAACTTCATACAAAACCTTTCCTAGACTTAGAATAAATAAAAAAACGAATTGGTCCTGCCGTTCTAGTTTGGCGGCAGGATTGGCTAGTAAGATTATGGCAGCGATTCAGACGAACCTTGCACAAGGTCATACAGCCCGCAATTTTTTACTACAACACGAATGAACCCTAGAATAGGGAGGATGACTGGGTAAAGAAAATGAAATCCTATTTAGTCTATCAGTTAGATTACAAAAAAATATGGAACACACGTTTTTACTAAGATAAAGGGCGTCAAAGTTCGAGAGTGGGGGCTCGTGACGTCACTTCTAAGTAAAAATTGTAGCAAGACATGATGTTGAGACATTTTAACTCAATGCATCTCTATAATGTTTTGATTATTTATGTAAAAAAGAAAAAATACGTATCCAATGCTCTTTGTTAATGTACCTGATAGAAAAATAATAAAATAGTCATCACCCTTATTGGATATTATTCATACTTAGGTACCAATGTGATCGATATTAGCACCTACTGAACAACGTTTAGTATGGGGTATGAATCAATATTGCTTCTACACGACCTCGCTGTAAGTGGTTTTGGACAGACACCCAATGCGCCGGACTAGCCAAACACCCGGGACCGCCCTCTGGCCTTTCCTTGTATTTTCAGTGCCTAAATATTCTTAATGTGAACTTAATAATCCTTTGATTAATCTGCCTTTTGGGTCTGTGATTACTATGTAGAATTACGGTTAAACTTGCTCGACTTAATGTACTTTTGTTTGATTTCAAAACAATTGGCCCGTCGAGAAGTTTACCTAAGTACTTTACTGAAAAGATATTTTAATTCATTTGATGTATGATACGATAAATTTAATTTGAGTGTAAGTGCGGTAAAGAGTAGAAGCGTAGATACAATGATAATTTTACGTAAGCGACCAAGTTATTTACTTGTATTATTTTTTATTTACTAAGAAAATGGTACTCTCTTTTAATATCGACTGTCTTCAGTAGGTAAATAATGAGCATTAAACAATTTGGTCAAAAGAGATTATTATTAAAAAATATATATACTGCGCCATACATACATTTGCGGATAGGTATCCAAAAACATTGTTTTTAATTACTTTCTTAGGGTTCCTTGCTCAAAGGGTCCGTCTGTCTTTTTGGCGCCATTTTGTATCTCAGGAACCGCGATAGCTAGACAGTTGAAATTTTCACAGATCGCTATTTTATTAAATTTCTAAATGTCAGTGAAAATTAGAACACATAGAAAAATCCGAAAAGTAAAGCTATAGCCGGGAATCGAACCCGGGTCCTCGTCATTCCGTGACGCGTGCTATACCCCTACACCACCCTCCATTTATTACTATTTTATTACTCATTTTGTACCCAAATCAAAATCGATACTGACCTGCCACTTTTCGCATTGAGCATTTTAGCCAAATTTGTCGAGCCCAGCTTTTTTTTTCAAAAGTAGGTATGTGCAAAAAACCAAGCAGAAAACCCTACGGTAGCAGAATGATCGGATAAGTTTCAGTATTCAGCGTCTATTTAATGGTTCATTTAATAAATGGGTTCATTGTACCTCTTATGTGCTGAGTACCTATACAAATAATTAGTAACTAAATGTAAGCCCAGCCGAAGTTTAACACAGTGTTGCGGCAGCTGGCAAAGTCCACCAGGACTCGAAAGTGCACAAATTCGTTAGAAATTATTACAGTAAGCCTGTAAAACTTAACTATCTAAAATTACTTCAGATGAATCCGATTGTTCATTGTACAAATATTATGAAGACCCCACGTGCATTATTTTGACAAGTCGCTTTACTTTGACAGACATGTTGTAAGCGGCGGCGCTCATAAATCAAGGGTGTTTTCAGGGAGGTTTCAATTTTCGTGCATGTACCAGTCGCTCTGACCTGGTTTGTTGGTACTGACACGCACAATGTAACAAAGGTGCTTAAAAAATGAGCCCTACTTAGTCCAATTTACTGTACTGGAATTTTTTTTATCTAGAAATAGGTAGTGAAAATGGCTGTTGTAGCAGTAAAATAAGTCACGGTAAAATAAGTGCACCAAATTTTGGAAAAATACTCCTTTGCAAAATGAAAGGGGCACTTTTGATTAAGTACCTATTACCAGTTGGAAAAGAGATTTGATGCAACAAAATAACATAATTATTATTTACTGAGGTACAAACACTTTTCTTTGGTAATGAAGTTGATCTTAATTTACAGCGTAAAATAATTACGTTATAATTAATTAATTAATTTAATTAATGTTTTAGGGTGCCCTTTTTCTTGCAAATTAAAAGAGCAGAAAATTAAAGAATAGAGTTGCTTTGATTATACAATCGCTGTCAGATATTTTCTTCTTCAACAAATAAACGAGATAACAACCTACCCAAGCATTCGCTTGTCATTGTCATTATCACTATGTTATTTTAATATTTACCTTTACCAAATAGGTAAACAGAGCGTTTTTCAAAAAAAGTCCACATGAACAATTTTTCCTGAATTTAACTATTTTGGGTTTACCTCAGGTACTCAGAATCGCTTACCCTATCCATCCTTATACAAGAAAAAGTGTGTCCCAAAAGTTTCGTTTCAGTTCCTCGGTTTTTTTTAAGTACCTATATACCTATGTATGGAACGTGACCAACAGGAAATAAATCCATAGAAAATCGGGACACATTTTTTCTTGTATTAAATGAAGCCAACCGGCGTAGATTCTCGTCGATTATTTAATGTATAGAATTATCACTTGTCACCGACAATTGTCGCTTTGGTGAAATAGGTGCCAGGTTTGCAATATCTTATGAATAAGAGGGGGGAGGTATAAGATACAATCGTTTACCTCGGCGTCCGGTAATTTCAGTTTACACAGTGGTCTGTTTGATGAAGCGCTCACAACTAGCGAAACAGGAAACATAATGGCAAATGTGCCATGGCAATGGTTTGCGGATAAATAAAACACTGTTTACTCCTCATTGGGCAAATTCATTGGTTCGTTTGATTTTATCTTATAAGCAATTAACGTTTTCCTACATTGTTTTAAACACGATAAGCCACAGTGAAAATTCACGAATAAGTATATTTATTTTTCATTATCACAGTGCAACCGTCCCGTTTGAACAACTATGATACTATCCAAAATGCTTGAATTTACACGCTACTTTGTCAGAAAATGCACTGAGCATGACAATATGTAATCCCTTGAATCTGGCATCACGACCGATAAGCCCTGAACCGAGACACATTTCTCACACACAAACCAAATGGCCTTCGGAAGGATTTATTCCTCAGAATGGTCGCGAAAAATTTAACAAAAAAATATTTGGCATCTCGCCAAGTCGGAGCCTGAACGCGTATATAGGAGGGCGGTAAATCTCCCCATGGCATTAATACCAGGCTCTGCGAACTATCCAGATAAGATTAACATAACTCGTGCCTTGTACATAAATACAGTCCGTTATTGATCTGCTCTATGCACCGTACGCCGTGCCCTGTGGAAATCTTTTTCGAGCATCACTAATTAGACTCCGACGGCAAGCTTCCAGATTTTTTTTTAAAAGCATTGAAACATCGAAAGCAGCCTGAATGGTAGGATTTACATTGCTTTAAAAAATTAACCTCTGAAAAGTTCCATGGGCATACGTTTATATCTGGGGCCTATTTTTGAAATCACATCGCTAGTAGATAAGTACCATTCGAAAGCGGTAAAAATGCGTATATTGCTACAAAAATACAGCTTATTATTATTTCTCGACTAATTGATTAGATTAATTAGAGCTGCAATTTTTTTCTATTCTACTTATATTTTAAATTTTAAATATAATTTTTTCACCAGTTTTGAATGGTATTTCCACATGAGCTTCTTTTCTTTTACAATATTTTCTCGTCGCTTGTTGATTAAATGAAACCTATACTTATCTTAATAAAGATGTTAATAAGGAATTCCAAGGCTTTGTTAGTGAAACACTATCAATGTCGGCGATAATTAATACAGCAAGCTATTACTTCGTTAATGTGATCCAGATTACTGGGTAGATAGAAGCGAACATTGTCTTTCACCGAGATAACGGAAAATGATTTTGCTCAGTTAAATATTATTTCACTTCAGTTAGCTTACGATAGGTTCGCTGAAATTGGTCAGCAGACAGATATTGACGCAGTAAAAATTGAGAAATTGAAAAAAAAAATACTTTTAACGAGGTTTGTTTTTAATAGCCAGCTTAAGACTTGGTTCAAAATATTTTGAAGAACAATAATTTTTTTTGTGTTTTTATTTTGGCCTGTGGCCGTGCTACGTACTCGTATTAGTTTTTAGTATATTTAAACCCTTCAGAACGTAAAACTTTTACTACTATAATTCGCCTTATAATTATTTACAATTTTGATCATAACTTACCCGCAAACTACGCAAGACAGCACTAAAACTTTGTACATGACGTCAAAATATCATTCCGCTTGACAATACTCATTCAGTCTGGCACTGATCAATTCCAAATCACTTTAAAATTCCTACCATCTACATAGTTATTAACAAGTTTAAATTTTTGTTTAATACCACTACATTACAACGTACGACCACATCGTCATACCCAAAAACTCGCCTCAACATTGTTTTAACATTTTATAACTTGCATTCACAAAACTTTTCCCGTACACAGATAATTTATGTCACATTTTGTAATGTCTGTGATTGACTTTGCGATTGTGTGTAACTTTTAGTTTTGCGCGGGAAGCGGGAAGGCCAAGTAAAATGGCGGCGGGCGTGTGACGCGGCAGCCGCGCTTACCGAGGACCTACTAGCGCTTTTAGACACCGGCCGCTCGCGTCGCCTATGCGCCGCCCAGTGCGCAACTTTTCGCCTACACTTTTTGAAATGCACCTTAAACCCGAGATTTCATGAAAAATGCTGTTGCGGTTATTCTTTGCATGAGAGATCTAATGGCTGTACTATGTTAGTGTCACATTTTATTTACATAAGTACTCCAATAACTTTGCGTCGTCTATAATTTATACCTATATACCCTCAAAACGGTTCTCAATATATCAATAATTTCCGTATACTTATGTAGATACATATAATTTTAGTGACTCTCTTACATGTTTGTGTTTTTGTTTCAGTACAATGGCAACGGCTTGCGGCTCCCTGGATGGTGAGTACCTAATTACCTACCTTCCTTATGTAAGATAATAATCATGCTAAACGTGGCCTTAAGGTTCTTTTACCTTAGGCTCTGTCTACCCGGTAAGGGATAAAGACATAATATATATGTATGTATGCATGTAAGAAATTCACCAAACTAATAATATCTCTCCCGCGTTGACTATCGCATGCTATTGTTTTTGTCCCCCCTTACTTGACTTGATTATTTTTTATTGTAACTAAATAATAGGATTCAAGATAAATACTGAACTCAATCAGGTATTTCAAATGTTATTAATTTGAAAAGTTGGTGTTGACTTTATTTCTCAACTTTGTTTATTAGTATTGATCTGTTCTTCGTTATACTACAACTAGCTGTTGCCTGGGGCTTCACCCCCGCCGCATATTTTTTCAAAAATTGTATTTTATACAAACCTTGTCCAAACAGTAACAAACACAGCTAAAAAAGAATTATGCAATTCGGTGGAGTCGTTTGGAAGTTATGCGCGTACATACATTTGCCGATTCATTTTTATTTATATAGATTTAGCCACGTGTTCCAAAATACAACATTTTTGGTGACGCTGAACTCAATAAATGTAGTGACGTCGCTAGCCTGTCGGTGTTAATTGTGAGATTATTACAAATAAACACTACATTCTGCCCATTTCTTTATTCATCTAAGTTCCAAGTCAAAGTACACGAAAAATTTTATCCATCATCAGATCATAACATTTATCACTTTTCATAAAATTGTTTAATTCATAAAATAGCGATAGTTTCTGTTCTCTCGCGTATCGGTACGTACCTACAGCGCTTGTATATAAGTACCTGATTATTTTGGGCTCTCGAACATGGCACTCTACAAATAACTTATCTGCCTATCTATTTACGTACAAAATTTATGCGTTTACACGTATTTTACTTGTCAGTGCTAACAATTTTCAGGCCAAGTGTTCTCGCCTGCCTTATACGGTTTA